>WNLN01000051.1:0-140810 GCA_021347865.1 Sarocladiaceae sp. CBMAI 1973 | reverse complement strand
CTCCAACACATCTGGCCACCTCTTCACCCGATCCTGCATCCAAGCAAAGTTGACCATCTTAGTGACTGCTCTCGACTGAGCATCCGTGGCTGCGACCAAACGTCGGAGCCCATCCTGCTGCTGCCCCCATTCGTGGAAACCTCGCATCCAGGTCCCAATGGCTCTGCCCAGCTCTTGACACTGTGGCCGTAAAGAAACCGGAGTGTTGGGTCCAAAGTGAGTCCGTGCATAGGTTTTCAGGTTCACTGCGTTCGGGAGGTACTCGGTGAACTGATTGACATTCTCTCCGTCGTAATGGTAATGCTTTGGAGTCCGCACTTTGAACAAATGAAGGCTGTCCAAAGTATTCGATTCCCCTTGGATAGGCGACTCTGTCAAGATTTTGAGAGCCTCGGTTTCATTGCGCTATGCGGTTTTGTATTAGCTACAGTGATTCTTGCTAGAAGTTTGGCTGTGATCAGGATCGGCGGCACGAACGCAACGGTCGACGCTGACTTTGTAGTCCGGTCTGAACTGCACAAAGTCTTCGCCATGTTTGATGGTAACCTGCTTCGTCCCATCGTCTAGAGGCTTGGTCAAGGTTGCCTTGTAAGTCCAATTGACGAGGCCACCTTCGAGTTTCGTGAAACTTGAGGCCGCAAATCGTGTGCCTTCTAAGCTCTTCTTGACCTTCTCGTCGATCTCGCTGGAATCCATGCTGCCGCTCGTAAGAAGTCTTGTGTCACAGTCGACTATGTTGCTTCTTCGAGTTTGCGTATTTTTGATTGTTCTTGTGCTTACGCTCGCGAGCGACTCTTTCGCACCCTTTTTATGGTCTGTCTGGTGGACGTTCGATGGCTTGCATACGCCGCACACTTAACCCGCAGTGTGACGTCTTCATCTCGACGTATCAAATCGGCGACTTCTTCAAATGAAAGTCTTCTGTCATTCTTTCACCAGGATAGGGGATCCTCAAGCAACTCCGCGGCATGTCTGGCAGTCGATCATCTTGGCGGACGGACCGCCTTGTCAACGGGTTGGCTGAGGTGAGCTGATCTGCAGGACCACTAACGGGATGGCTTCAGTAAGAAGCGGGATAAGGTAGATGGCCACTTTGTTGAGCGTGACTGCTTTCCGCAAGACATCGGGAACACAATTTTCCGCCAAAACACGCTTCCAATGACATTTTGGAGGCTGCGTATACTCACTAATGTGTGCTCGGCAAATTAAGCCATCCCCGGAGAAGTTGGTCTTCTTCTCTTGTTGCAATTCGTTTGTAAATGCGCTGTGAATGGCAGCAGCGACTGGAGAAAGCGGTCTTGCCTCCCTTTAAGCTCGATTCACTCCCAAGTTGTAAAGATGTCCGCCACGATGCATTACGACAAGCTGAGGCGGACTATGGCCACGTGGATCGGCAAAACAAAGACAACCTCAACATAAAGTTATGACTGCGTGCATACAGGCATTCCAATATCGGTCTCGGCTAGCGTTCTTATTGTCACATCCCGGTCGCAAAACCTCCGGGTGCTCTCCGCGTTCAGTTGCGGGGAAGAGCACAATATGTTGCCAACACATCCTCACTGGCGCGCATCAAGATGACTCCCCTCTTTCGACTCAATAGGACTACAACCATGGTCGAAATCTATAGGGTGGAAAGTCACCAGACATCATGAGTACATTGATCGCTTAGGTAGGCTACGTGTTGGGCCAATGGTATTGAGGTCCTTGACAATTACCCGGCCGGGACACTTCGTCTAAGTGGACTGTGGACCACTGATGTTCTCGGCACATGAGTCTCGTCATGGTCGGCAAACGACCGTACTTGGATGCTGAAGTGACTATACAGCCTGTACTCGCGTCCCTATATATTGCAAGGCTCCGATGTCATCATCATGCTGAGCTTCATCAAAGCTTGGGTAGAGGACATTCGCGCAACTATCATCATGAACTTGAGCACCTCTCTTCTCGCAGCGGCTCTGGCCTTCTCATGCATGGCTTTGGGAGGCTGTCCTACTACACCCCACCACGACCTCCGTGTCAAGACTACGAGTGGTACCTTCACCGGCTTTATCGACCCCAAACTCCCTGACGTTAGACAATGGCTTGGGCTGCCCTTCGGTGCACCACCAGTCGGCAACAAGAGGTTCCTACCCGCTGAACCAGCACCATACTCTGGTGCCCATGACGCCAAAGAGTACAGGCCAATTTGTCTTCAGAATGGAGGACCAGGCGGAGGTATCTTCTGGGAATTGGTCCCAGAGTTCCAGAATACGGATGAGCAGCAGGAAGATTGCTTATATTTGAACATCTGGGCACCGCCGAAACCGAAGCGGGAGAACGAAGACGACAGCCCGAAGCACAAGACAAAGAAGCTACCTGTCATTATTTGGGGTCAGACACCTATTCGGAGAATCGAGCTCTTCCAGAGAGTGATGCTGACAGTCAACAGTTGTCGGCGGTGCTTTTCAAGAGGGTGGTGGCCATGCGCCGTATCAAGTCCCAGACCATTGGATTCAACACACCCAAACACACATCGTTGTTACTTTCAAGTGAGTCTTTCTTCAAGTTCTGCGTATTTGAAGCTGATAGAGATATTCCAGCTACCGTGTGAGTGTCTGGGGCTTCCCAGGTGCCAAAGGCGCGCCGGTGAACGGGGCTTTCGCAGACGTCAGGCTCGTGTAAGTACCCGCCGTACGTCCATTTATGAGTTCTTCAGCTGACGCCATTGCAGTGTCGAATGGCTCCGAGATAACGTTGAGGGCTTCGGGTGAGTCCAGATCCCACACAGCCTTCAAAATAGCATCTAGGCTGAACATAAACAAGTGGTGACCCAGAACGGATGATCCTCTGGGGTCAATCCGCCGGAGGTGGTACCGTGGATGCCTACTCATACGCCAATCCGTCCGACCCTATCGTCTCTGGTCTCGTATCACAGTCAGGTGTGATCAGCCAGACAAATCGACAAAATACGTCGGCTTTCTCAGCCGTGGCCGAGAAGTTCGGTTGCAATGACAATGACGGAGAGGTCGAGCTAAGTTGTATGCAGGAAGTCGACCCAATTGAACTGCGAACTTTCATCAGGAGTAGTGCTTCGCCACGATTCGGACCCTCAGCTGATAATGTTACGCTCTTTGAGAACAACACGATAAGGGCTGAGCAAGGACTAGTTGCGAAAGTGGTAAGTGACACACAACCTTGGGTCGTTTGCCAATTCCACAAATGCTTAAAATGGGCTCTAGCCGCTTATCCTGGGCAACACTGTCAACGAGGGCGCTGCATTTGCTCCAAAGACTCCAGACTACGCCGAAGGCCCTGACGAGGAGTTCCTGAAGGGCTGGTTGCAGCGGTTCGCGTGTCCTATCATAACTGAGATCGCGTGAGTGCAGTCTCTCTTCTTAAACAAAGCCAGCAAAGACTGATCTTCCCACACAGTGTTCGGACCAAGCACGGTCTGCCAACGTATCGGTACCTGTCCGCCGGCAACTTTTCAAATATCACACCTCGCCCCTGGCTCGGTGCCATGCATAGCTGTAGGTCACATCATGTACTGTTGATGACGATCAACTAACACGCTCGGAACAGCCGATATTCCGTTAGTTTTTGGTACGCACTGGCAGTATCGAGGCAATTCAACAGAGCTTGAGTGGGTGACGAGCTTCTCCATGCAAGGTACGTGTAGTTTCGCATCTCTAGAGCACCATTTTGCGCGTAGGTTCACTCGGCTGACTATCGCAAAGGATTCTGGCAAAGTTTTGCTGCAGACTCTGGCTCTAATCCTGTAGATGGCTCGGGTCTGACTTGGCCCGAGTACACGTCTGATGCCGAAAATGTGATGGTATTGTTTGGTGATGGTGTTGGAGCGCAATTGGTCTCCCGAGACTACTATGATGACGTGTATCAATGTGATGATTGAGGAACAATCTCTGAGTAAGGATGACCAAGCAGGAAACTCAATGAGATACTTGGAACCGAATAATCAGCTAGGTGCCTTGCAACGAAAGAAAAGCTAAATTATTTGCATGTTTTTATAAGACAGGCTTGAAAGCAAAATACCTTAGTTGAAGTTGTGCATCGAGCATATAGGGTACCCGCTCAATCGAAAGTGGCTGGTTGCGCAGGTTCTAGATCAATGCGTGACGAATAGAAGGTACAAAGAAATGGTGCCTTGCATGAAGAACGAGTGGGATAGCCCGGTGGATGCATGGAAAGAGATCTGGAAATGGTGCTCTAGATCCGATTACGCATCAGGTACGATGTCCTCAAATCATCGAATTCTGGGTGGTTCGAACATGGTCAGTGACTGAGAGTCGAGCCACTCGGGCTTACCAATAAACGAGCTATGATTGGCTAAGATAGTGGATGCTGCCAAGCCGACCAATCACAGCGTTGATAATCCTCGCTGCGTCCGGTCAGCTGCCGATGGAGCTCGACGCTGTTGCAGCACTTATAAAGACGTCACCAGCACCAGCTTTATGTGAAGCTCACTTCAGAAGACATTATTCAACCATCTAACATCCACTTCCACCTCAATTCTTCGCCATTCAATCAACACGCAAGCTCTCCCTTCACCAAAACCAACCTACCGTCGAAATGGCCGTCACCAAGTCTTCCACATGCTGCGGCAAGGGCAACGTTGAGTGCGCCTGTGGTACGTCCTACCATCATGTTACCACACAACGATCCAATCAATTGACTAACCTCATTGTACAGCCAAGCAAGCTACCTGCTCTTGCGGCAAGCAATCCGCTCTGAACTGCAACTGCGCCAAGGCTTCCGATGAGAACACCGTCAACGGCCCTCGCTGCTCATGCCGCGCCAGACCCGCTGGCGAGTGCACCTGTGAGCGTGCCTCAGCAGAGAACGGCTCCGTGGCAGGCGAGAAGTGCGCTTGTGGCTCAAGACCAGCCAGTAAGTTGACTCAATGACCGCCGAGTTGCCACATCGTACTAACGAATGACAATAGACGGCTGCACATGCGAGAAGGCTGCTGATGGTGGTTTCAACCCTGCGAACGAGATCGACTTCACCACCAAGGCTTAAAGTTGTGTTTCCATGCATCATTTGAACGGAGTTGGCACATCGTGTGACGGATCACAAGGATTGTATTTGTACGGCGTTTGCAAGGGTACGGCGGCACAGGCATAGAAGGAGATACCACCACACGGACTAGGTCAGAAATGAAATGTCAAAAGAATATTTGAACAAACTTTCTCGGGATTGCCGTTGTGTGATTCACACCGGAGCGATTGCCTAAGCATTTGAGGGTACGGCATGCTGCTTCGAGCGTAGGCGTGGCTGGGCAATGACCACACGATCCTCGCCATCGCCGCCCTCACCAGTTATACCTCTTCGTAAATGGTCGATGGATCTTCATTCTGAGCGGAAGTATCCTTCATCCCTTTTTCGAGTGCAGATCAAAGAAGTGCTCATGCACGCCTCTGAATTGTTGACAATCGATCATGATCTTCAGCCACATTAACATCATTAATCAGCCACACATTCTGCCCCACTACACCATCCCGATCGGTCCCCCATCGTTCCCCTGCCCGGCCCCTGCTCGCGATTCTCTTTGTGGCGCCCAGGCTCCACACAAGCTGCCCAGCGCCAACGGATCTCAGCTCTGGAAAAAAGCTGCTCGACCCAGAGTCGCGTCAGTAACGTCTTTGTTCGCGACCTCTTCCGCTCAGGCCATCCATCTCCCTCCTCGTCGAATTGTACCACCATCACTGTCCCTTTCACACTTCTATAACTGCTCGGCTGTGCTCAGCTGACCTTTGAAAGTGACTGGCCCATCTCTGCCTTTGTTCTGCCTGTCTGCCTAATTTGTCAGTCAGCTGCCGCCTCTTGTGTCCTTGTCCTGCATTTTCTTATTGCATCAGTCATCCATCATCGCTTTTTCGCAACTCCCAACCTGCATCCTCCCGTTTTGCATCGAACTTGCAGAACCTTTTGCGCGCCTTCTCCCAAAAACACACAAACTTCACAAATATAATGGCACCAAGAGCGAAAGCAACTGGCGCAGCCAAGGCTTCGACTAAGAAGGCCACTGCCCCTACTGCGAAACCTGCCGCGAAACCTGCCACCAACGGCGCGTCTAAGAAGCGCAAGGCCGAGGAGGTAGATGAGTACGACATCGAGAACGTCGATCCCGCACCCAAGACCAACGGTCGTCAGATCAAGAAGACCAAGACCGCGGCCGCCCCTACTACAACAAAGAAGGCGCGCACCACCGCGACTCCCGAGCCCAAGGCCGCTGCCCGCGCATCGCCCAAGAAGGCCTCACCCGAAAAGCCGAAAAAGACTCACGTCGATACCGGCAAGAAGATCAACGACGCGCCGAAGCAGGTGCTCGATGTCTACGTCTTTGGTGAGGGAACCTCTGGAGAGCTCGGATTGGGCAGTAAGCGTGTCGATGGCAAGAAGCCCATCGACGTCAAGCGCCCCCGTGTCAACGGCAACCTGTCTGCCAGCAAGGTCGGCGTTGTGCAGGTTGCTTGTGGTGGCATGCACGCTGTTGCGCTCACCAAGGACAACAAGATTCTGACCTGGGGCGTCAATGACCAGGGCGCTCTCGGTCGCGACACCAAGTGGGATGGTGGTCTCAAGGATGTGGACGGCGCGGATTCCGACTCCGACGACGAAGACGACACCGGCATGAACCCGGCTGAGAGCACACCCGGTGAGGTCTCTGCTGCTTCATTCGCCCCGGGCGTCAAATTTGTGCAAGTTGTCGCCTGTGACAGCGCCACATTCGTGCTCACCGAAGATGGCCGTGTCTACGGCTGGGGCACCTTCAGATCCAGCGATGGCATTCTCGGATTCGACGAGAAGACCAAGGTTCAGGCCACTCCAGTCTTGCTCCCTGTCCTGAAGAACATCACCAAGCTGTCCGCGGGCTCAAACCATGTCCTCGCCCTCGATAACAAGGGCAACGTCCTTGCATGGGGTTGCGGCCAACAGAACCAGCTCGGCCGCCGTATCATCGAGCGCAACAAGCTTTCCTCTCTTCACCCCCAGGGTCTCGGTCTTCCTCGTGGCAAGATCGTCAAGATTGCCACTGGCTCCTACCACAGCTTTGCCATCGACAAGGAGGGCAGTGTCTGGGCATGGGGCCTCAACAACTTCGGCGAGCTGGGTATCGAGTCCAACGCTGGTGAGGATGACGCTGTTGTCCTCAAGCCCATCAAGATCGAGGGTCTGGAGGGCAAGCAAATTGCCGACATTGACGGTGGCGAGCACCACTCTCTCGCCTGCTCCGCCAGCGGTGACCTTTACACCTGGGGCCGTGTGGATGGCTACCAGGTCGGCTTCGAGTTTGACAGCCTGACTAAAGACAACACCATCTACGATGACCGTGGCCAAGCCCGTATCCTCTTCAAGCCAACCACTCACAAGGGTATGTTCACGCCTGTTCCCAAGACTGATCTCAATGCGAACACGCTCAAAGACATTAAGAATGTCGCCAGCGTCTCTGCTGGTACTGACAACAGCTTTGCCGTTACCAAGGATGGCAAGGTGTACTCCTGGGGCTTCTCTAGCAACTACCAAACTGGCCAGGGTGTCATTGACGACATCAAGGTCCCGACTCTAATTGACAACACCGCAATCAGGGGCAAGAAGATCATCGGTGCCGGTGCTGGTGGTCAATATTCCATCTTGACTGGCATTGCAGAGGACGCCAAGGTCAACGGAGCCTAAATATATACGGCACACTCGATCCGCAAGGAGAAACACGAGGGGGAAGGAATGGTCATCGATTCTCAAGCGTTTATATTCAATTTGGCATCTTTCTTCTCTACTTCATAACGCAGGCAGATGTGCGAAAATGATCAGCATGTCTGAGGCCCTGCTTCTCAGGGATACCGGA
This sequence comes from Sarocladiaceae sp. CBMAI 1973, assembly GCA_021347865.1. NCBI lineage: Eukaryota > Fungi > Ascomycota > Sordariomycetes > Hypocreales > Sarocladiaceae > Sarocladiaceae sp. CBMAI 1973. Next base: position 132,964 of record WNLN01000051.1, on the reverse strand, counting down.
TGACGGATGAGGGGGCATGGTTCTGATTTTGTGGCATTTCTCGGTAGACTGGACTGCTTGGACGATATAGGGCGGCATTCTTAATTCATGTGTGTTTTGGCGGCCATGTGGTCGTGTTTCCTTTGAACATTTGATTCGTTCTCGATATGTGAACCTTGTAGTATGTGAGTGCTCTGCACGCGTTTTGTGAATTGACCTTCCCCACGAACTCCTGCTCAAATGAGCCGCTCCTGAATGTGATGCCTGATTTCTACCGATTTCAGTGTCTTCCACAGCCGACACTAGCCACGACTCTGGATGAGTTTGCGGCAACAGCTCTTGACAGCCAAGGGCTTCACGGACCCCGATAGTGCAGTGCTTGTGAACTCTATAGCCAAGTTTTGTCTTTTCTCGTACATGCAACCAACCCCATATTGTCCTCTACCAGTCAGTCACTAAATGACCTCTTGCTCTCATGTGTTGAGCTGGGCAGCTGCCTTAGCCAACGAGCCGCTACCCCGACTGCTGAAGATCCCCATGATGCCGAAACCAACATAGAACAGAGCCAAGGGGTAGGCAACGAGGACACGCATACCCTTCATCCTGCCGACGGCGCAGAACATGCCACTGGCGCTGTATGTGCACCAGAGAATTGCGGCACTGGTGATGACAATGCCGAAGGGGGTGTCCATGGGTAGCACGATGCCGAAGAGGCTGGTAGCGACGAGCGGCAGGAGGCAGTAACCCAAGACGGAGGCCGAACGTGGGAACGTCAGGGTCGCGGAGAAGTGCCCGCCGTGGCCGTGGGGGTCGGCAGATTGGGGCCCTGCCTCGCTGTATTGAGGGTAGGAGTTTTGCTGTTGTTGTTGCTGTTGGGCGTCGGTCGGGGACATGAGGGAGAGGATTAGGTGGAGGGAGCAGGAGCCGAGGAGGGCTAGGCCGTAAATGTAGCCGAAGTGGACTTTGCCGGAGAAGAGGAGGAAGGTTCCGAATAGGAGGAAAAAGAGCACGGGTCCGGCGAGGTCGGAGTCGTCCATAAGATGCTGGTCGATGTGACGGAAGGGGTTGAGGACAGCTAGTGTCTGCAACAAATGTTAGCTGTCGCACGAGAATGACGATGATGTCAACAGGGCATCACTTACCTTGGCCTGAATATGGCCAAAGTTCACACCCAGCTCCTCCAATAACGGCGGCTCGCCATCATATCCCTCCGTCGAGAAAGCAGCCAACCAACCCGTCCTCAATCCACCCTGCTCACCCATCCTCCCAGAAACACCACCCGCACCGCCAAAGCCTGGCGACGAGAAGCCTCCCGAAGCACCGCCACCATATCCGCCCTGCGCAGGGTTCGAGCCGCTGCCACTACCACCGAAGCCATATGAAGCTTGCTGTTGTTGCTGCTGTTGCGGCGCACCGCCCGTGGCAGGACCGTAGTTTGAGGAGTAGAACTGTAGGTTTTGAGCGGCGGCGGGGGCGGCGCCGTATTGTGGGTTAGCCGGCTGGCCACCATAGAAATTCGACATTGTGGAGGTTGTAGACCGATAGGCCTGTTCGAGATGAGGTCGATGGAGGGAAAGGGAGGGAAATGGGGGAGGTGAGTGGCGGGGGGGGCGATGGTGGTCGTCGTGGTTGAATGTGTGGTGTTGAGGACAGCTCAGCTAAGTGATTCGCGGCGAGGCAGCGCGAAAAAGGGCTGGAGCTTGTGCCTGGCCTGTGATGGAGGGGAGTGGCTTAGTGGCTGGCCGATGATGGCGAAGGGGCCACCTACGCTACTTTTCCCAATGCTGACTTTGAATCGCCATCAACTCCGGCACTAAGATAAAGCTTCCCTTGCTGAAATAATTGTTCTTTTCTATTTGTTCTAGGTTCACTCAAATCAGGTCCCTGTAGACGTTCACTGTGTCAACAGCTTAGATGCTGGAGAAGACTGTGGCTGGTGTGGCACCTGTTTCGTGTGGCTGAAGCCAAAGTCACAGCTCCTTTACAATGCAGCGTCGACCACCAGCTCTTGTCCTGTGCATAATTCCAAGATCTTGTCGAGCCAGGCGGACGTATCCCCTTCAACCTTTGAAGTCCAAGTATCTCAGTCTTTGCTCCTGGCAATCATGGAATCATTGCCGCTGTGGCGAAACAGACCAGGAGCCGGTGGAATGAGATCAAGCAATGTCCCCTAAGATCCTCCGTACCTCATGTGTGCAGCATCACAAGCACAGAGGACGAAGAATGCCAGCTACCTTGCCTTGGTATACGGTAGGACGGAGAGTAAGTTACATCAACCAGGCGTACTTTATCTTATACGAAAAAAAGTATAGGGTGTTATTATTAATGTCTAGGTACATAATTGTGACACTTCCAATCATTCCTGCTCATTACACATTATCTTCCCACCTGCTCTCTTGCGTACGGTATCCTTCATAACTTCCATAGCTGTTTTCATGGCCCGCATTCGTGTATCTGCTTTCTGGGGGTATATATCTACCATCATCATTCCGTGCCATTCGTGCTTTTCTGCAATTTTGCCAAGCCATAACCAAACTCAAACCCGAGGCCTTCGCTCAGACCTGGCTGCGGTGGTGGAATTCGATATTGCGACCAGGTCATTTCTCGCCTTTCGCTGGCCGTCATCTCCTGAAGCTCACTTTCTGAACGCGTACGAGACTGCGCGGTTGTCATCTCATCAGGTTCTTGGACATTGTTTTCTCTTGAGGATCCAGGACGGAAGCCTTGTGTTGGGAGTGGTCCTTCTTCTTCTTGAGAAGCGTTGCTTTGCTCTTCTTCTTGAGTACTGTTGGACGATCTTGCGATAGGGGCTTGACGAGGTGACTCTGGGACCGCATATGGATCGGCTTGGCTACCGTCGCCATTGCTGTTGACACCCAGATTGAGCGCCGAAAAAGCAAAGGAGGAGTTGACTGTCCCAGCACCATGATCAGTGTTGGTCGACTTCTGCCTGGTTGTGGTTGTTCCCTGAGCCGAAGATGTGCCTCTTCTTTTTCTTCCGGCTCTAGCCTGAGCTTGCGCCGCTGGTGTGTTGCTTGAGGTTGCCTCTGCTCGCCGGTTTGCTCTCTTTTGCCTTTGCAGACGCGTCCGATCAGGCTTCGGTGCAGACGTTGCGGCAAATGTCGGAGGCGCCTCGGCATTTGCTATGCTATGTTCAACCGCCTGTTGCGCCCTATGAAGTGCTTCTCTGATCTCCTTAGCAGTGATATCAGCGGGTGGCTTGAGCTTTCCGCCCCAAAACTGAAGGCCAGCATCCTCGTGGTGTCGCTCCCACTTCTCACGGATTTTCTTCCCTTTGCCGTGGGCTCGACGCCAAGGACCAGATTGACGGTTGCCCTCAGAGTTGTTCTTCTCGGCCTCGAGATCGACGAAACACACACTTCCGCTCTTATCGAAATAGATCGGCCAGCGGGTTGTTTCAGTTGGTTCCTCTGGGTCTGGATGCTCCACGGTAAGAACGATATGATCGCCTTCCTGCCCGTTGGCCTCGTTGTACACCATGCTGATTGTGTATATGCCCTGCAGGGCTTTGCCTAATATTTTGAAGTCATAGGCATGATCAAAGAAGCTTTCCTCAAGAGCATATTCGGGTCCTCTTGTCGGCACTGTTCCTCCTAGACCTTTCGGGGAGCATACCACAAGAATGTCATCGCCTTGACCGCCCTCAACGCGTATCACCACTTTGTACTCTTGTTGGTGCCAAAGCAGGTGCGGTGTGACCGTCTTAAGATGCGTGATGCGGACCGCAAAAGCTGCCCGTGACATAAAGTCGGAGATGTTGCCAGCATTCACAAGGCACATGACAGCCCCCGAAACAAGTCTGGCGGTCCTAGCATGAAATATCAGCTCGTGAACGACATTGAAGGGAACTTGAGGGCTGTCCAACTTCGAATTGTGCACAGTCGTCGATGTTTTGGTCCATTCGGGACATACCATCCCCGCGTCGCCGCAGATCTTCTCTGCCTCCTCGCGTACGTGGTCATTGTAGAAGCTGCCTCCTGTAAAGACAACCGTCGTGCCTCTCTTGATAGCGTCGGACTTCAATGTCTTCTTGAGAGCAGTGAAGGCTTTTCCAAAGCAGAGGTCATATAAGCGATTGGCAACTGTCGTGCTGATCCTCACCTCGAAGGGGGGAATTGCTTTGCGCGTGCCTGGCGGAGGCTCGACAGCGCAGATGAGGCTGAAGCCTTGATCCCTGCAGAGATGGAGCTTCTTGGAGTGGTAATTCTGCATCAAGTCTCTGAAGAGTACTGCCTGGTCAGCGGGGAGAGACCTAGCTCGCCGTGTAAGGTCTTTCTGAACGTAGTCGCGCACACGAGCTGCGTGAAGTTCTGAGCCAGCGTGGACACCTGCGCATCGTCACTTCACATCAGATATGGTAATTCCTGATTGCAGGATCAATACTATGACGGCCACTCACATTCTGGGTCCCAAACAGCAGCGACAGAGAACCGCTCTCCCTCGTCGTGGTAAATGATGTCAAAAGCTTCGACGCTCTGGAGAGAAAGATTAATGAGGTGCTGTTACATACAAGAGCGAACCCTAGGCACCTACACATGTGTGTCCACCGAAGTCAACCAGAACGATCTGTGTAGGTCGCTCAAGTCTCATCTCGTCCGTCAAGTACATCAACCAGTTCGCTGCAGCATGAGATTCCTGGATAAGTTCAATCGCATCGGGTCGAATCGAATCGCCCCATACAAGATTGAGGATTTCGATGAACCACTTCTGCGTCCAATTGTCCCAGTTGGAAGGGAAGGTCGCGCCGAGAGCTGTGATCCGTATCTTCTTGGCCAGGGCCTGCTTTTCAGCTTCGGCTTTCAGCTGTTGCAGGTGCGATATGTAGATAGCTAAACCGTGATCTACTATTCTCGCCTTCAGCCCCTCAGACTTCTGACTGTCGAATGCCGATAAGAAGGACCCCAGCTGTGGAATAGCTTCCGCGAACTCGTCGACAGCTGCCAAGTCCTCGGGTTGTCCACGTTCACGAAGTTTGAGTGCTCGCACAATGTACGGATAAATTTTCACCGGATACTGATCAGGATGATCCCCAATGAAGCCTATGCAGTCTTCGGGCTGCTCATTCAGAGCACGTGGCCGCATACCGGCAGGAAAGTCACTTTCCTCGAAGGTTCGACTTCCATTATCAGAGCCATATCGCTTGACGAGATGCACATGCGGCATTCGTCGTACTTGCTTCAATAAAGCGAAGGCGAGGCGCGAGGCACGGGTGCCGGAGTCGAGGCAAAGGCATCTGTTAAATGTTTTAGCTTTGACTCGGTCGCCGTTCGTTGATTTAGCATTGTTATGGCAGCAAGACCTACCCGTCTTCGAGCTGAGTCGATGTATTAGAAGATCTGGTAGATGGTCTGTGTGCCTATTAGCCTGCTGTTCGCGATTCGTTCGCTCAAAGATCCGTGGCCTTACCCGCCCTGGTCTGGAGTCGGCCCTTCCGACCTTAGCCGCGATTGGGACCGAGCCATAGGAGCCAAAGCTTCAATGTTGGTCCACACGCCCGGTAAAGAAAAGGAAGTAAATGCCCTTTGTGAATAAGCTTAAGGCTGGAGATGTTTGGCTCATTTCATGTTGGAAAGCACGGCAGCAAGTCAGGTATTCTATTTATACTTGGTGCCTCCTGGGTTACCTGTTCTCATGAAGACATCATCACCTCATTTCTCCCCAGGAGTCACAAAGCAACCACCTTTCCATTGGATTCCGCGTGAAAAATCTTCAAACGAGTCGCGACGCGGTCAAGTACAACATCTCCAGTCGAATGTCGAGTCGGATCCCAGGCACAATCTTGGCGAATTGACAACGCATCAATCTGTAGCCCCCAACTCACAGTTTCTGGTAAGCCAATCAGGGGCAACATTGCCACACCATGACGCAAGTCCCAGCCCTTTAATTAGGGAGCGGCAGACCGCAAGTCTTGCACCTTCACGGTTTCATTGCTTTTTCCTCGAGCCACCGTGAACTCCTCTCCTGATCCCACTGACTCGTTCTAGGAGCACCGGCGCAAAATGACGTTGATTGCCCTATAGGGATGGGAGTAGTATTCACGGTGAACTATATGCCACCACGTGCAGACAATGCACGACACTAGGTCTTTGCCAGGATATCCATTACTTAGTGCGCTTGGGCTTGCATCGGTAGTGTCGAGTCCCGTCTCCCCAGACCTCGCTTGGAAAACATCAGACGCCCGCGCTTCAACGTCTTATCGGGGAAGACGGGCGCAGACCCGCGCCGCGCTTAATGACGGGACGGACCTTCGTACATCCCGGTCACTTGGATCTGCTTCCTGGTCTGTGCCGCTAAAACATTTGACAGGTCAAGAAGTGTAAAAAGTATCGAGAGAACTGGCATCTCTTCCGTGCGGCGTAGTAGAAACTGCAGACACGCGAAACAATAGTTTTCTCTTTTCGAACGGTCATCGCAATTTCGGAATGTAACCATGACGGTGTAGCTGAGTTACCAAGTGCACGGCTCAGGTCGTCTCATGTGAGGCCTTCAGCTGAAGATTTCTTGCTCGCTTATCAGGACAGGGCCCACCGCTGATCTCGGCAAGGTAGAAACAATATCGCACCCTTCTTACTGTGTTCGCCGCTCTATGGTCCTTCATGGAAGATTTTGGAATGGATCAAGGTCCGAAGGATTCTCCATCTGCACTCAACGACTCGATAGACCCAGTGGCTTCTTGCCGGCCGGCAGTGTCTCGTCTCCCCTTCTGGAGGAGGAGCACAGGGGTGCGACGGACGCTCAAACTCAACTGTCGGAAGCATCTTCGATGTTTAATTACACTAATCATGTGCTTCAGTATCTATTGAGCTGACGAATTATAATCTATGTGTCAAGTTCCAGCTGCAGGTCACGCCTTGCAGGTGGTGTAATCCTTCAGACCCTTGTCTGGTACCGCATGTTGAGGCAGACAAAGCTCAACGTCCTCACCCTTCAACTTGGTGAAAGTTCTCGAGTAGTCCCGCTGTCAAGGTCTCAGTATATGGTGGGGTCTCATTTGATTGAGCGATAGGGGAGTCGAGACTTACGTTGACCTGGGCCAGGAAGTCTTCGTAAATACCATCCTTCTTCATAGCGGCGCCGACAATGTCCTTGGACCCACCGAGAAGCGAGACCACTGTGAGAATCTTGCTGTCCCAAGTTACCATTGACGAAACGCCAGTGCCATCGATCTTGAAGCCTTCGGTGCTTCCATATTGGTCTGTCAAGGGTGCCGTGTTAGCAAAAGCTCACTGAGAACCTGCGTTACTGTAGGCGATTGACTTACTCTGCATCTTCTTGCCAGAGACCATGTTGTGCCACCAGGCAAGTCCGACCCCGCGATCGAACAGCATGGTCGGCCAAGAGCCGTAAGGTGTTGCGACGACGTGGTACTGCTCCGTGTTGTTCGCAATGGAGGGGATACCAGCAGGCGAGATGTAGTTTCCGACCTCATTCGTGGCTGGGTCAGTGTAGTTGTTAATTGAGGCGTAGAGACCTGGGCTCTTGGTGACGACTCCATTGCAAGTACGCACACGCTCAGCGTTGTGGTATACGCGGCTATTGGCCAGGACCATCAGTCAGTGTACATGGTATTGCCATTGGGAAGACTTACCGCATAATGTCAGAGTCATAGTAAGGAAGCTGAAGAACCTTCCAAGGCTCATGAGCAGAGAACCAAAACCCTCTCTCAACAGTCACAGGTCCAACACCGCCCTGTTCATACTCATCACTGATCAACTGCCACTTCTTGTACTCCCACATGGCCTTCTTATCCTCATCACTCAAACCGCTAAACAGCTGGAGGAAGTATGTCATGAGCTCGCCCTCGTAAGGGTCATTGAGGTAAGTCTTTGTTTCGCACTTGTATTCCTGCTCAGGATCGGTGGGGGAGAGCTTCATGCTCTTCATGGCTGTGACGGCGCAGACCTTGCCGTCGGAGTCGTAGAAGACCTTGTCGGCGGTTGTCTTTGTGTAGTCGAGCCATTGGCGCCAGCCTTGGGCTAATTTGCGGTGGTGCTTCTTACCGGATTCTTCGAGGGCGTGGATGAAGCCGTAGACGGCCCATACGAGTTGTCTGGCATTATGTCAGCGATGGTATTTCTTTGAACGTTCATCGTGATTGAAGTATTACCCATTGTCAAGACCGGGCACGCGGTCAAACCAGTCGTCGGTAGGTGTGACGTCCTTGTTGATTGTGGTCATCCATGGCAGGAAGCCACCATAGCCGGGGTATGTCTCGTTGAACTTCAAGTATGACTTCAACTTCTTCTCCATGATGTCGGTGACGACCTTTGCCGCATTCTTTGGCTTCTTGGGCGACAGGAAGCGGGCAGCTTCGGGGTTGCCAGCGACGCCCTGTGTGTACAGCATGATTTGGAGAGCCTTTACACGTGGTCAGCATTTATCTAATGTGAGAGTCCATATGCTATATCATAATACTTACCTCCTTACTAGAAGCACTGAAAGGCTTCTCGGTGATTGGCTTGCCCGTCTTGTAGTCGATGTAGCGACCATCGAGGGTCATGCCGTTGTCAGCATTGTAAGCGATCTTGTCCTGGTGGAATTGGCCCTCCCAGTACAGCATGTCCCATGCGAACTTGTCAGGGTTCTTCACGATGTCTTCGGTCGTCCAGTCCAATGCGAAACGGCATTTGGGCTCTTTCTTTGAAGAAGGGGAGGCATATGCTGACGCAGTGGCCAATGCAAGCAAAGTCGCTTGAGTGAGTTTCATCTTGAAGTGAATGTGAATGAGGAAGAAGTGAGAGTCTGCGAGGGATGATCTTCTATCTCATCGTCTCATCCGCTTTGGAGTGTAAGCACCAGACCTTATATAGTCGAACGGAGATGAATGCCAATGTTCACCCACAACGGCACAAACTAAGAGAAACAAACATGTTTAAACATCTCAGCCACCCATGCCATCGTCCAATACCCGCCCCACGCAACCTCCAATTTCCCCAAGAGCCGAAGCAAACCCCAGAATTCCCCCACAAAGTCAAGGTTTTCTTCATACCGAGGAGAGGGGTTCACCTGCACGAACAGGGGTCACGGAGAAACGGCGAAATACGCAATCGGCAGTTAGTTCAGGTAGCGTGTGGGCGCAAGCCACCGTCGTAATGCCTTGCCCGATTGAACGTCCACTTTTGCCTCCTCGGGGCTGAAAGACTTAATTGACGCATTTCCCCGTTTCTTCGAACTGGTGTCAATTGTGGGCTTGCCAGGAACAACAGTGCATACAATTCTGTTCGAGTTGTGCCGACTATGGTGATGCTCCGAAATCGCATGGCCGATGACCCGTCCGATTCTCCGTCTCCATCGCCGACTCCACGTCAGAAAGTCGCGAGCAGAGCTTGTGATCGGTGCCGACGCAGAAAAGTCAAGGTACGCATTTTGTCATTCAATTTCGCCGTGATGCGGTCCCGAGCGCTTGGCCCATCCACATGGTGTAGGAGCCACGCGTTCGGTGCGACAAGGTTCTCCAGACTGACGCTGATCATGGCAGTGCGACATCACCCCATCTGACACAACATGCACGCTATGTCGGACTTCTCAGGAGGCGTGTACCTTTGATGTGCCCCTGGCTAGGCGAGGGCCGAAGTCTAAGAGGCAACGAGCTTCAGCAGTCTCCACGACAATCACCCAAGCGTCGCCTGGGGTCACTAACACCGACACATCGACGACCTCGGTAAACAACCTGATACCCTTCTACGGCGGCATATCGGCAACATCGTCGCCATCAAACACATGGGAGCCGTCTGGGGCACCTCTTGATGTTGGCCTCTCTCCAGCTGCATTACGAGGCTCAGTTTCTGACTCAGGTCCATTACAAGGACCAGCAGCTGGGCAGCGATGGAGCAGCTTGGCCAACGCCCTATCGTTGCGATCCATGAATATCGAGCATGTGGTGAACAAATGCCTGGCTCTGTTCTTCGAGTATCTTTATCCTCTGACACCATTGGTTCATGAACCCAGCCTTCGTCAAGGACTCGCCTTCTTCCTCGGTCAAGGGAGCAGTCCGTACGCAAGTGGCAATCCGTCAGGAATTGACCTCGAGGGCACGACGAACCCTTCGGCAGGATGGGAGGCGATTCCACCGCTGGGCGTCAACTTTGGTCTCTGGGCCGATTCGACCTTCACGCTCATCACTGCGGTGTGCGCAGAAGCGGCATTCCTCTTGCCCAAAGACATCTTTCCCGAGGGTGAAATGGTAGCTGGTCTCTTTCTGCAAGCATCAAGACACTGTCTCCAGAGCTACCTCGAATCCGACCTCGAGTCACCAAACGCCAATTCGGTGACTATACGATACTTCCACTCCAATTGTATCCATGCCTCCGGCAAGCCAAAGTACTCATGGCACATTTTCGGCGAGGGAACCCGTCTTGCACAAGTGATGCAACTCTATCAGGAATCGTCGTTTGAGGGTCTCTTCCCGATTGAGGCTGAGATGCGCAGACGAGCATTTTGGATCTTGTATATGGGCGACAAGTCTGCTGCCATACTGAATAACCGACCCATCACCATTCACAAGTTCTCCTTCGAGGAGGGGATCACGACAGCCTATCCGACCGGCTTCGAAGACACCACTGCAGACCTAGATCCGACCGGGTCGATGGGCGACAGTGGGAGGAGGGGCTTTATTCAAGGATTCAATGCGAATTTGAGGCTCTGGCAAGCAGCGTCAGACCTAATTTTGGAGGCGCGTCTTTTCAACGAACAAGGACAAGCGAAAGGTCTCGGCCACAAGCCGCCATTAACAGAAGAGCAAAGACAACGACTCAATCAGCTCTACATCCAATTCATCACGTGCCTCGATGATTTGCCTCCTCACCTCCAAACTTACACTTTTGCTTTCACTGCAAATGACCACACACAGTCCAGCCAGTCCATCATCCAGTGCGCAAACCTCCAAGTGTCACTACACTGTCTACACATGGTCATCACCGAGAAATTCGAGGACCTCCCAGGCTTTGCGCTTGCATCCGAGCAAGCTGATCTCCGCAAGACGGATATCGCAAGAGATATGTTGAGGGTAATGCACGAGGCGCCATTCTGGTCGCTGCAGGTAAATGGTGAACCATATGTAGAGAAGATCAGGCTCATTGGAGCAAGTCTTCTGAAGATTATACATCGGCATGGAGATTCGCCGCTTGCGGCAAGGGCGAGGAGGGATTTTAGTGTGCTTCTGGATATCTTGACGAGACTTGATTCGAAGGCTTCGGACGCTCTGAGGAGTAACTCTACCTGGATTGGATGACGAGGAAAGCAGGAGAGAATTGTAACAATACACACTCTGATTGGATATCTTCTACTCTATAAGTGTCCATTGAGATGCTTCCCCGTGCCATTGACCTTTCCGTTCGTGTGTCCATTTGTTTGTGCGTGCCCTTGACGACGAGCAAACATGTCCTTCAACATCAAAGCTGAGCTCTTCGGCGTTCTCTCCAAGGTCTTGTAGTCGGTGTAAGTGACACCAAAGCGTGGACCGTAGCCGTCTGACCATTCTTCAAGTTTGTTAGCGACCAAGTCTACGACATAAGAGGGAATGCTCAAACTTACCAAGATTGTCCATCAGCGACCAGGCGAAGTAGCCGGTTACCTGCGTACCATCCTCATTGTACGCCTTCGCGATCGACTCAAGATGATCCGCGAAGTATTTCTGGCGGTACTCATCATTGACCGACTCTTCCCTAGTCATCTTATCCTCTCCAGGACAAGGACACCCATTCTCAGTAATGATAATCGGCTTCTTGTACAAGCCATACACCCGCGTGAGGTGCTTCCTGAACATCTCGGGACAAGAGCGCAGCCAGTGTAGACCACTCTCTGAGCCAACTGAGTCGCCTTTCTTGTTGGACTGGAGCTCTTCGACGTTGCCGGTGTAGTCTGTGTCGAGGGCCGCTTTGGGGCGGTGTTTTGCAAATTGGGAGGTGTAGTAGTTCATGCCGTAGAAGTCGCATTCTGCTGATTTGAGGAGGGCGAAGTCGGATTTTGAGAATCGGGGGAGGCGGTCGCCGAGTTGGTCGCGCATGCATTTTGGGTAGTCTTGGTGTAGGCTGTGAACATGAAATTAGCATGGGAGGGCAGATTGTGTGTGATTGACATGACTTACAACATCGGGTTTGCAAACCAGCCAATGTGAAACTCCATCCTGCGTTCGCAAGCCTCATGGTCCCGAGGGTCCTCCTCGTCCCACGGCTCGTAGTAGTCGCCATTTAGAGACACCCCGATTGTACCCTTTTGAGTCGGTCGGTAGTCTGTGTTATAAGCAGCCACCGCGCGAGCATGGCTGAGGATCTGGGCGTGTCCTGCGAGCCAGGGCTCGGTTGTTGAGTCGCCGACTGTGGATTGTGGGTTGACGCTGCTTCGTCCTGGAGCATTGCCGCCTGTTGAGTAGCCCTGTCCATGATATCAGCGCCCGAAGCTCATACTGCCGAGTTACAGACTCGAAGACTTACGAAGATGGATTGAATCCAAGGCTCATTGAGCGTGATCCAACGCTTCACACGATCGCCGTACCTCTCGTACAACACACGCGCGTACCTCTCAAAGTCAAGCTGGACCTCTTCAACATTCAACCAGCCTCCATACCGATCTTCGAGTGCTTGGGGAAGATCCCAGTGATACAAAGTCACCCAAGGCTGAATTCCTTTGCTCAACAACGAATCGATGAGGCGGTCGTAGAATGCAAGCCCAGCCTCATTGACAGGGTCGTCCCGTCCACCGAGTGGGATCACACGTGACCATGCGATTGAGAATCTGTACGACTTTGCGCCGTAGAGAGCTAGAAGGTCAACGTCTTCTTGGTAGCGGTTGTAGTGGTCGCATGCGACATCTCCATTTGCGCCCTTCGTGCGAGTAGGCTCAAGATGACAGTATGTATCCCAGATTGAAGGCCCGCGACCGTCTTCGTTAATAGCTCCTTCGATCTGGTATGAAGCTGTCGCGAAACCCCAATCGAAGTTGGGAGCAAGTGGTAGAGGGGTCATCTTGAGGTTTCTTGTCTGATGATGCTCATGTAGTGTCCAGACAGTGAGTTCGTCTACTTGTTGAACTCGAGACGACAAAACTTGCGACGAGGGAAGTTATTTGTTTTGTTACCGTTCCATCATAAGCACGTGAAACTCGCGCTTTTATGAAGCGACATCACATTCTCCATCATTGATCCGATGATCCAACAAAAAGTTGGAGACAAGCTGCATCCGTTCCCCTCAGCTATGCGGGACCAACTCAGCCAGGCGAAATCCAATGAACCATTTGTCCCTGAACTAAGAAATATCTCCGTCGATCAATGACAAGTTTCCCCGAAGCGCCTCTGTTCAAGTCTAGTGCACGCATGATTCGCCGAGCTAAGGCGCGAAAGCATGTTTCTATTTCCCCGTTTCTCCGAAGTCGTCCCCATACTGTCACTAGTTCGTTGCCCCATGGGGTCCTCGGTAAAACTCTAGATGATGGGGAAAGGGCAAGTCGGCTTTCGCAAAAGTACGTGGACAAAGGGTGGATGGCGTGGTGTTGAGCTGAAAAGTCCCTAACACTTGACCTTCTTCATGAACCGATCGAAGGAGTATAAGATGTTGTGATGGGACTGCATGTCTAGGATCATCTCGCCTCCTCTGCATCGCGGTTCACCAGCCCATTCAGTCTGTAGCAAATAGCCTCATTTCCGGCTTTGCATTCTGATTACTCTACTCACTGTCTTCTCGCATCGGCACATCGCTCATTCTTCATCATGGCGCCTTCTGCGGCTCATGCGACCGAGGGTCTCGAGTCACCTATCGACCTTGACACTATCCCTCCTTTCTGGCGACGAAAGAATGGCATCCTACTCTACTTCCTCTTGACTTCGTCGCTCTTGGCCAGCGCTGCCCTCGGAATTGACGGTGTAAGTTCCCAAGCTTCCTCACATAGTAACAGGAAAGGAAAGAGAATGATGCTGACTGTACCGAAACTATAGTCAATGACAAACGGCATGCAGGTACTGCCAGAATGGCAAGATACCTTTGGTCACCCGACTGGCTCAACACTTGGTCTCTTCGGTGCATCTATGGCTATCGGCGGCGTCATCCCCTTCATCTTCCTGGGTTGGATCGGAGACAAGTTCGGCCGTCGTGTCCCGACAGCCATGGGCTCAGTCGTCATCATCGCCGGTGTCCTCGTCCAGTTCTTCGCAAAGAATTTGATGTCCTTCATTGCCGGCAAGATTGTCTTGGGCTTCGGCGCTTCTCTGATCCAAATGGGTGCTCCTATCTTGGTCACCGAGTTGAGCCACCCCAAGGAGCGTGTCATCGTCACGACCTTCTACAACACCTCGATTGTCCTCGGGTACGTGATCGGAGCCTGGGCGGTCTTTGGCTGCCACAAGCATATCACTGGCCCATGGATCTGGAAGCTGCCTACACTGCTTCAGGTCATTCCCTCCGGATACCAGCTGTGCCTCATTTTCTTCTGCCCGGAATCGCCTCGCTGGCTCATCGCCAAGGGCCGCATCGAGGAAGCTCGCGCTATTCTCACCAAGTACCACGGCGAGGAGAATGCCGACTCTGAGCTCGTCGAGTTTGAGTATGCTGAGATCACCAAGGTCATTGAAGAAGAGAGACTTCAGAACATTACCTGGAAGGCTTTCTTCTCCTCAAAGGCAAACCTCAAGAGGATCGCCATTTGCTTCGCGACGGCCATCTTCTCACAGAGTTCTGGCAATCTTCTTGTCTCGAACTACCTCACTCAAATTCTCAAGTCTACCGGCATCGAAGACGAAGACGACATTACCCTCATCAACGGCATGATCACGCTCTGGCAGTACATCATCGCGATCGCCGTGACCCTTTGCATCAACCGTTTCAAGCGCAGGACTTTCTTCCTTACCGGTTCTGGTGGCGTACTGGTCGTCTTCGTCGCCTGGACCATCGCAGCCCAGCAATACGTCGACAAAGGCTCCGTTCAGGCAGGACATGCCGTCTTAGCTTGCATTTTCCTCTTCCAAGCATTCTACACCTGCGCCTGGACTAACCTGATCGTCACCTACCCTCTCGAGATCGTCACTTACCAGATGCGCGCAAAGACCTGGGCCTTTGTCCTTCTCTCGATCCAGGCTGCATCTATCTTCGGTGGATATGTGAACCCTGTCGGCCTCGATGCGATTTCCTGGAAGTTCTACATCTACTACTGTATCTGGGTGGCGATGATCTTCGGTATCGTTTACTTCTGCTTCCCTGAGACCGCAGGACCGACTTTGGAGGAGCTTGCGTATCTGTTTGAGGGTGATCCGAAGCAGAAGGAGAAGGCTGTTGCAGCTATTGAGATTGAGGAGACCAAGGGTAGGGAACAGTCTGTATAGTTATGTCGCGACTAGACCTGCAATAGTAAGAACTCTGAGCTTGAACAAGCCAGTCAAATCATTTTACCTGAGGATCATCGTTCGTGTTGTCCGTTTGTCTAGCTCGGCTTGGATGCACTGCAACGTCTTCACTTACAATCCTAGAACCGGACATTGCAGAACACGTCTCTACCCATCCCTGAATTCCGAGACGAGCGCAATGGCTGTGTCTTATCGGATAGCCCGGCGTCGATGACAGCAACATCACTGCTGGCAACGCGACCGCATCGGCAACTTCATCTTCGAAGGCCTCATACTTTTAAACTACGAGAGCGCTGGGAACCTCCTGGAGATGGGCAGGGATCTCAACGCCGTTGAGGCCGGCGATCATAGAGCCAGTGTCGCCTTGAACTCATCAGTATCCTTTGAAGTGGGCGCCGCGGACCGAGCTGCAGAGGATAGAGTATGAGTCGTGGTTTCAGCAATCAAGCTATAACTGAGTACGTGTTACCAATCCCTGACATTATTGGTGTTGGCAGATCTATTCCGGTCAGAAAGAACATGAGGTATGGTTTCCCAAAGCGCGCGAAGCTAACTCGAGGCTGCCATTCCATCGCGCTAATCTGGTGGCTGCGGAACAACAATTCCCCTCCTTACCCCAACCGACCAGCAGCTCCATCCGGCATTGATAACATCAATCCGTCAACCATTCTTGACATGACTAAGACAATGAACTATGTCTTCCCCTGTGAGCATGGCCGGGAGTTCACGCCCGACGAAATACTTGAGTACATGTGACAATTGCAGGGTATGGAAAGTGCGCTGTTTGAGTGAGTTGAGTTCAGTTGCGCTGCCCTTGTCTGAGTATGCTGACCAGTCATAGAGACTCATCCGCAAGATGAGAGTTGTATATTATGCAGCGTACGCTCTTTCATTTTACCCTTCAACAACAGCTCAATGTTACATGCAGCTCACTTCTGAGACGTAGAAACGAGGACTGGGGTGCCGTTTCTCTCCCACGAAAGCGCGGAAACCTTATGCATTAAGGTCCGGAAAAGATAGGAATGCTGGAAACGGAAGTGCTCGACGGCGAAATGTGAATGCTCGATCTCCTCACTCTCCGGCAACCACGGATGCACAAAGAAGCGACGTTGGCGACAGCATCAACATTCCTGCCCAGCAGCCGGCCTCTCCCGGCCCTCAGAACACCTTTTTACCTGGACTTGCATTCACAGACCAAGTCACCTCGGAGTCTAGAAATGACAATAGGGACCCATACTTATATGTCGATAGTATTCTCTTCTACGTGGAGCCTACAGGAACCCCCGAGGAGGAGAGATCTCGATATACTACTGGTGGCTATAGCGTATCGCGACAGCCAGTGAACGAGCACGGTAGGTATTGATCAAGAGGACTGTGAGTGCTCGGCTATTGACATAGCCCAGTTCCGAGCTCTAGTCTTGCGTTCTTTTCCGACAATGCCGTTGATCATCTCTGTTCGAAACTCGGGCACGACAAGCTCAAAACCCTCGTCAACACCTTAGAAGCCCAAATGCAGGCCCGTTGGGAAGCTAATTCTCAGCCACATGGACCTCCCGAAGAAGTTGATGACTCTCTCGAGCGTCGGTCTCAGTATGTTCAATGTACGGCCATCGTCAATGCAGGGTGCTCATTGCTTCCTCGAGCTAATCCGTATACAGCTTACTTCGAACAAGTCCATCCCCTCTACCCATTCCTTGAACAGGCCACTTTCGAAGAGAGAGTTTCTTCTATGCTCCCTGAGGCTTCGGACTCAGCTCATGAGGCATGGCTTGCTCTGTACTATACTGTTCTGAGCCTTGGATGCATGTACCATGATGGCGGGTCTTTCGAACCCGCAAAGGGGCTGGCATGGCACTACTTCAGACTTTCATTTCGACATTTCCAAGATGTTCTGATGTGCAAGGCATCTTTGCTCAAAGCACAGGTAAGTACATTTATGGCCCAGAAGAAGAACTGTATATTAATACTCGCAGGCAATAACGGCAATGGTAAATTTGCTCGAAAGTGAGAGGGCTCATGTCCATTGTTAACACTTAATTCTTTAGGCAGTCTTCGCCCTAAACTACTCGAGCCTCCAGATTGAGACGTTGTGCATCTCAGAAGCGGCCAGAACAGTCATGACTTTAGGCCTGCACAAAAGGAATCTAGACCATGGCCCGCATCAAGAAGGCAGGCGGACGTTTTGGGTCGTCTATTGCCTAGAGAAAGAATACGCCTTCAACTCTAGTACTGCGTCGGTGCGTCGCCCTACGACTTTGAACTGCCAAGTATCGCTACTAATCGTGACAAAATAGTTGATATCTGATCTGGACATCAGCTGCCCTCTGCCCACGGTATTAATGCCCGGCTCCGAAGGGTTTGTCTGGCTTCCCTGTTGGGCACGCTACTCAAGAATCCTGTCAAAAGCATACGACTCACTATTCTCAACATCTGCTACATTGACCTCAACAGAAGAGCGCTTCCGACGGATGGATCGCATCAACGAAGACCTGCAGTTATGGCTCAGCTCGGTTCCCGAAAACCTTCGCCCGGGTTCGTCTCTGCAACGGCATCGCTCAAGTCCTCAATATTTGCAGGAAATGGCGTTGAGAATCCACTTCGCATACTACAATCTTAGGATCTGTATTTCACGGATGGCCCTCCATTTATGCCCGGACGAGGGGTCACAACGGCGGTCGGAAAGCAAGAAGTGCTTATTATTATCAGCACGCTCCATCATTGAGTCGACCTATATGATCGCCATGAACCCTTTCACCCCTGTCTGGTTAGTCTCCCAAAGACAAGAAAAAGCAAGGTCTCACACCTAACACAACCCTCTTCTACAGGATTATTGGAGTCATGCCAATGGTTGCGATGTTCATCGTCTTCGAATTCGTTATTCACAACCCGCTACACGCCGAGACTAAGAAGAATCTGTCTTACCTCGACATTGTTGCGGCTCACTATGCTAGACTCGATCTCTTAGCGCAAGGTACCGTTCATGACGCAAAAGTGGCGGAGTTTACCTCTATCGCCCGCCTCTACGTTGAGTCATTGACTGGAGACCAAGAGGCTCCTCGTGGCAATACGGCGGTCGCGAGCTCCATCGGCGGTTTTAGGCCAGTTGATAGCAGTATTCTCAACGAGCAAAGACCTAATGTCGCGAACCAATACGAAATCGAGCAACTGTCTACTACGGAGCCTGAAGATGCGGTATGTTCATCCCCTTTGTTATTACTCGTTTCCCTGGTATGCATTACATCTTCCCGAGGCTTCGCACTCAGCTTTCACACAACAATCGTCGCCTTGAGTATGACTGACTTCTGTCTCAGATGAACATGGACGATATTGCGATGCCAGATGGGCTCGGCTTCCTTGATTTCCCAGCGCCAGACTCCTCGTTGTATATGACACTGCCGCAGTCTGGGTACGACATCGCAGATTTCTTCGGCAATCCTTTCACAAGAGGCTTTATTGGCAACCCTGATCTGTAGGGCAGAGCGACGAGAGTCTTGAGACGCATGTGATAGCGAGCATACTAAAGGAAGGCAATCATTTCGCAATTTTACAGGTTGCTGTTGTCAACAAATCTAAGCCTGACTTTGACTGTAGCAGTAGCCCTGTAGCATTAAATGTAAAATTTCGGTCTCAGTCTTCTATTGTGTTCTAGACTTCTACTCTGGGTGTCGGACCTCTCTCTTAGATCATAGAGCCTAGCATGCAAGCTCAAAGCGCAGGATGGTGCGGTTCCTCCAACAAGCGCAGGTCTTCAAATGAGCATACTGTTCTTATTAGGGCAGCAGCGGCAAGCTAGCCCTCTTGTATAGCTAGTTGAATAGTACATATGACATAAGAGTCTTCCCACAGCACGTCCAAATAAATGCGTCGGCACCAATGCGTCTCACATTCCTGCCCAGATGGCTTTGTGTTTGGTATCCGCACGACAGACCTCAGTGTTCAGACTTTCGTCCAATGCGGAAAGTAGACTGCCTCTCGTTTGCCTGATTAAGCATTTCCCAATCAATCTTAGGTCCCTCGAAGTTCTTTCCAATCGCAAACCAGGTCGCGAGAATAAGGAGGAATAGTCCAACAAGGATTGGCGGGGTCCAGTTCATTGACCCGATTGTTACTGGCAGCTGCGGTGGCAGACACACCAGGACCACAAGAACGATGATCCAAAGGATAGAGAAGACGTTGCAGAAAGCTCCGAGGTAGCCAAGCTTCAAGGGACGCTGGGGCAACAACTTCTCCCGGCCGCGTAGGACGAGGACAGCTTGAGGTGCGGCTAGAGTGATGTTGAGGAAGAGAACCGCGGATGTGATGACGGAGTTGAAGGCCATTGAGCTGGCCATGTAGATCAAGCCGTACAGCGAGATGAAGACTAGTGCAAGTAGTGTTGCTCTGGCTGGGAATTGGAGCTTTGTGTCGACGTGCGAGAAGAAGTCGGGGAAGGGCGTGCCTCGGTCTCGTGCGAACGCCCATGTGACGCGTCCAGCGGTGATAAATTGGGGCGGCATGCAAGCTGTTTGTTCCATTAGCATAGGAACAAATGATAGCTATGAGGTTGCGTGAATGATGCAAGAGGACTTACTAGCATATACAATGATCAACCAAACAGACATCACGATGGTCAAGGTACGATCCCCAGTGGCTTGGTACATAAGTTCAACAGCGGGGAAACCAGAGTTCATGACAGCGTCAACATCTCTGATCTTGAACATAGCAGCGATCATCATGGGTACAGCGGTGAATACCGCGATCAGCATAGTAGAGTTCCTGTTCCACACGCATTAGCCACTGCTTGGAAATATCTCGCCTTGCATACTCACATGACGATGGGCAACTTTCGACCAGGGCTGTGCATCTCTTCGGCAATGTGGATGGGAGAATCTGCTCCTCCGTAGTTGTACATGGCGTTGGCGATGCCCAGTACCCAGGCGGTTCCTGGGCTCCAGCCACTGCTGCCTTGACCTGATGCGGTGAGGAATGAGCCATCGTTGGCGAATCCGGGCTTTGTGGCCAGCAGTACAATGAACCAGGTCACGAAGCCGCCCAGACTGAGATACATGGAGCCGGTCGTAATTTTCGGGACGGCCTTTGGGAATGCGAAGATGGGAAAGACTGTACTGTTTAGTTCGATATACTGGCCAGCCGAGTCAATTAGAAACTCACCTGCAAGCAAAGCCATTGCTAGATAGCATAGATAGATGTGCCAATTCTTAGGCTCGTAGCTGGGGTGGACAAACGCGGCCAGTCCAGTGCTCGAGACTGCAATTAGAGACAGACCGGCGCAAGTAGCGAACCACCAGGCCAGCATAGACATCCAGCCGATGACGAAGGCGCCGAAACGCTTGTACTTATCGGGCATCAGGATGTACATGAAGTGATACTGGCCCTTCATGATCAGACTCAACGTTAGCTTTTGATAATTTCCTACTTCATGGATAGTGAGTACTTACACCGGCACTCGGGAAAGCCGAGGCGAGCTCTGACAAGCCTAATGTCACGATCCACTGAACAAATGCAGCTACCAGAGCAGCGAAAACGACTACCTGGGGCCCTCCGTATCGCAGGTTCTGTCCAAAAGTGGCCAGAGACCCGACCCAGGCATTCATGACACTGGTTCAGAGCAAGTTAGCTGGTTGTTGTGACGGTAGCAGACATAAGAACCCTGAAAGCACGTACCAGAACATCAGGCCTAAGCTAGAAACAATGGAGAAGAGGCGAGGCATCGCGGCCTTGTGACCCTGGGCGCGTAGAATGGCATCGTCGGCGTTGGTATTACTCTTCGCCATGCTCATGCCGTGGCTTTCCACCACGCCAATCTCGACCGAACCCTGGCCGCTGGCCGACGTCGGTCTGGTCTCGGAGCCTGTGGCCTTAGCCGAGGATTCCTGTGTTTGATGCATATTGAAGAAGTATGAAGAAGACCGATACTGATACTGATGGTGATGACATTGCTCCCTGTGTCGTGAAGAGATGTCCTGGTGATATAGCTGGCATTCTGGGAAAGCAATGAGTGCAGCTGGAGCTGTAGCCAAAGCCGGAAACTCCGGGCCAAGGTTCAAGGCGATAAGTGTGAGTAGACTAGTTCAATCTCCCATAGTTGAGAGAGCCAAAATCCGGCTTATCACCCCTAGTACGCCTGGGGTAGTCGATGGGCGGGTGTCGCCCCCGGTGTGGCCAAGGTTTGCAAACCCCGGTGGCGGAGCCTCGACTGAGCGCACGCGCGCACACGCGAAGTCTTGACTTCCACTAGTCGCGATAGCTGATATGGGGAAAAGATACCTGATGTGGGGAAGGATTCGCTAACTTGACATGGAGCTGAAAGACTCCCTTATCGGCGCTAGCCATTGCATTGGCGCCCTAAACAATACGCCCGCGATTGCAGCACCCACCAGCCGGAGCCCTCTGGGTCTTACCAGTGACCTGGGTTTCTGTTGACTTATTCGGGACTTCAATCGGGACTTCAGCTATGACCTAAGTCGGGAGTTCATCCAAGACTGTGTGTCAACAATGTGCGGTATGGGGCTCTCTCCTAAGACATCAGGCCTATGGGAACATACTGTCCCACTCGAGTCCGTACACTGGTGAACGAGATTAGCAAAGTTCAATGATCATTAGCTTTCAACAAGGCGGTTAATGCTTTGGCTGACTCTGGTCGTATGAGCACCTACACTTTGCGAGCAGTGCTACTTGGGACCCAACAGCACTCTGCTCTGTTTACAACTATTGGTTGTTGTTTACCATTTGGTACAACACTCGCAAGGGCTGGAAGTCCTGATTGGTGATGTGAATGTTGACACCATCAACTAAACTGGCGATTTTGGAAGAGTCACGGCTTCCGTAAACATCAGAGAACAGCCCAAAGGCATTTTAATTAATGACAGACTCATAACCTTGGTCTGGGCTCCCGAAATACCATGCCTTGTCCTTCTTCTCCTCATCCATGATGGAATAGCCATTGCCAAGGTAAGCGAACCTGTTCTGGCTGACGGTAGTCCACTCCCAGTCTTCCCAACGTGGGTTCATGAACATGTGGAACCAGTGCAAGCGACTACCAGGATGAACCAATGCAGGGCCGTCTTCCTTTCCTATTAACACGTTAGCCAACTTTGCATAAATTGGGTTGTAAGCAAGGCCTGAATCTTCCTTACCTCCCTTGAGCCAAGATCGACACTTGGTATTCCAGACTGTGCGGGCTAGGAATGTATCTGCGTGCTCGATGAAGTCGTCCAGGGACTTTTGCGTGGGCACAACTGTTATGTAACCTTCGGTCTGCATCTTGCACAAGAGCTTGATCACGTATTTGGTGATGTGCTCAATGCTGGGAAGTGCGGATCCATGGGACAGAGGCGCGTTGGGTCCCATGTACACTGTGTATCTAGCGTTAGTAAAGGCTAGCAGACGTCAAAGCATCGGTGCAGGTACTAACGGATATAGTTTGGGAAGTTTGGTACGGCCATAGAAAGGTATGCTGTTGGTCGTGACTTCCACTGCTCTCGCATGTCGATGTTGTTTCTCCCGATGATCGGGAATCGTGGTTTCCAGGAGACATTGAATCCGGTGGCGCACACGACTGCGTCGAGCTCAATAACCTCACCCGTTGCGAGCTCGATGCCTTCTGGGACCACCCTCTTGATAGAATCGAATACGACACGGACGTTTTTTCTGTCAAGGCCTCGAGATAGCCAACGCCGGGTGTTGGCCGCCTAATCATAAGTCAGATCAACTAGGTCTCGGAGTGGAGGTCTCGATTTTGTTCCCATACCTGCATCCTACGCCAAAGTTGGGAATGATACGATCCACTAAGGCCTTCTCCTCCTTTAGGCGAGTTCGCATCATTTGAGTCAGGCTCTCTCTTGCCTCGGCCTGCTGCGGCGAGTCGTAATGAGCCTATAAGTGGTGTTAGTAGGTGGAGTATTTCCTTCGTTAATCATGAGCAGCTAGGGCAACGCACTGCTTCGAAACCGCCGTTTAGTACCGACTCTATCGCCTTTCGGTAGGCAATGTGCTTCTCTGGATGTTCCTGGAATTCCCTCTTTTGGGCTTCGGTATCTTTGCATGTGTTAGCCAAGGTGAGCCAGTATTTTATTCCCTCCTTGACAAGACCTACAATCGAAATTGGCTCCATTCGGACCTGCAAAGTCTTGGCCTAGAGTAGTGGCAATCCAGGTAGGACTTCTGATGAACGTTGTGAGATGTGCAGCCTGTGGTTGAATCGCCGTCACAAGTTGAATCCCCGAAGAGCCGTTGCCAATCACAGCGACCTTCTTTCCTTTCAGACTGACATTATTGTCCCAAGATGCGGAGTGTAGCAAGTCACCTTTGAAGGAATGCAGACCTTCAATCTGGGGCCACTGCCAGTTGCTGAGGCATGTCAGCCAGCGGAATGTCGAGATGGGATCTGGACCACCTACTTCAAGAATCCACCGCCGTTGATGAAGAAATCGCACCAATCAGTTGTGACTGTTCCATTGTTTCGATCGCGAACTTGAATGGCCCATTGAGCTTTGCCCTCGTTCCAGCGAGCTTCGACGACTTCTGTGCTATAAGCAATATACTTTTCCAGGTCGAAATTCTTTGCTGTGTCGCGAAAATATTGTAGAATCTCGGGCTGTGAGGCGTAACTACATTTGAGGGTTAGCAAGTTTCCCTCTTGAACTACCAGATATTGTAACTCACAATTGAGACCAGTTGGGGTTGGGAGCCCACTCGTATTCGTAGATATGCGCAGGGATGTCGCAAGCGCATCCAGGATAACTAAAGAGTCACATCAGTAAACCACAACTCTCGGTGTCAAGAGCGGGTAACGTTACTCACGTATTCTCGAACCAAGTTCCTCCAAGTTCTGGGTTCTTCTCGTAGATCTGAAGGTCGATGGCCTTGAGATGCTTTCCAATCTTGTAGGCGAGGTCTAGTCCTGTCGCGCCAGCACCAATGCAAATAACGCGCAACGGGCGGGAGGTGCCTAGTACTTTCTCGTCAACCACATACGGCTGATTGCCACCTGTAGCATTGATAGACCCCATTGTCACAGAGTTTCTTGAAGATCACGTTGAAAGGGAACGCAATGCGTAGTGTGTTTCGTAAAGATGTAAAGGCAAGCCAGTCGTTTTAGCAAAGGCAGCTGGCACTATGTTGAGGCGACAAATTCCCTAAAGTAGGATGATTCTTTGTCGACTTTCGAACTCTGCATTTCTAAGACTCAAGACTGAATCATGGCCCTACTGGTGAAGTTCTGGCTGTCATGGCAACATTCGTTGATCGTGCTATTCTGGAATCCGTAATCGGCGCCGCCCCGTGTAGGACCGGAATTTCCGAAGCGTGAGAGTTGGTGACCTCGGAGTCTCGGTGTGGGCCGGGGGAGGAGGAGGGGCCGGCCGTGGTCACAAGCTTGTCCTTGGGGTTCACACCCCTGTACAATGATATGGTATCTTTGACTCCTATCATGGTCCTTTGACATGCATCACCCGTAATTTGGTTCATACCAAAGTCGCCCTCAGGCTGCTGAGGCTACCTTTCCCAAGCTAAGGTAGGTGGACCTCGTACAGGACGATGTACATGAGTCCGCTGCCGGGGTTCCCAACCAAGGTCGATTGCTGTAGAATTGACAATTGACTGCATGGATCGTTCACAAAATCTCAAGACTTTGTTTGGGATCCGTGATATGCTATCACAACAGACTATACACCTCAGGCAGTTATATTGACGGTGTGCTGCAGGTCCGCAATTGGCTTTGCGATGATATGTAAATGTACTGCTTTCTGTGAGCTGGAAGGGTAATATTGATGTCCTTTAAAAACGATAAGTGTTTCATCATTCAAGTCCTAGCAGACGAGACTTCAACTGATGAATTGAGGGTTCGCACATGATGTTGTGTTATATTTTATTCTACAGTAACTCGTCCCTCTCGAAGGTTATCCCATCACATCTTCAATTGTCTAGCACTGTCTAAACCCTTGATCTTGAACGAGCCCGACTGCAATCTCTGGAAGGCCTGCTCAGGATCGTACACATTTGCAACATCAGTCAAGAACCTCCTGCTAGCGTCGCCGTAGCTGGGGATGACAGCCTGCCACTCAGCCGCATAGTTCGCAAAGAGGAACGGGTGGTACAGGCCTCGCTTCTTAGCCTCTTCTTCGACACGAGCAATGATAGTCTTCATTGTTTGCGTCACCTTCGTATCGTGTCGCGCATCTTCGGTCACGAAGATCAACAAGAAGGAGACCAGAGGTCCATCGGCCCCCTCGAGTCCGAACCTGTTGCCGGCAGAATTTGTCGTCTGAGGGATGGCATGGAACTCCATTGTCGCGTTGATAATGTCTGACTTAGGCCCAGCTACCTCAACGAAGACTTCGTATGCAAAGTTGAACATGTCTTCGTCGAGCTTCAGCGTTACAGTGGCGACACCTGCACGGAACCCACTGCCATCTTGCAGGCCCGCGATATTCTGCGCCAAGTCGGTATAATCCGTGAGCCCCAGCGAACACTCGATTGTCGGAACCTTTCGAAGCTCATCGAATATAGGCAGATCGCATTCGGGCTCCGTGTAGACCATGTATTGTATCAATCGAAGTGGCCCTTCGTCGTAGGTCGCGATGAAAATGGTATGACCGTCCGGATGAGCGCCCTGCTTCCCGACGAAGTCGACGTAGGCAGCGAGAGCCTGCTTGGAATATTTGTTGTCAATCACTGTACGACCTCCCCACATGCCCTTGTAGGGACGGGCCTCCAACTCGAACGCTGTGATGATGCCGAAATTGGAGCCACCGCCCCGGAGTGCACGATAAAGACTTGGCTCGCTGGTTGCGCTGGCTGTGACGATCCGGCCATCTGCAAGAACGATCTCGAAGGCTCGTACATTGTCGATGCCCCAGCCATGTCGTGCTGCGTAAAACGAAATGCCTCCTGGAAGAAAAGTCAATAAACCGACACGACCATAGAAAAGGAGCCCTTAGCCACATACCACCAACAAGATAACCGCCGACGCCAACGTTGGCAGCCCTTCCGCCCACGACCATTAAGCCCTCTTTCTGCAATCTCTCGTATACGGAAGCCCATCTGTTCCCAGGACCAACCAGGACTGTGCCCTCATTGCGCTTGACCTGGAATGCGTCAAGCTTGACCAGGTCGAGCTGAATGCCCCCTTCAACGCTGGACTGCCCAGCGAAGTGGCCGTGACCGCCGCTCTTGACTCCGAAGCGACATTTTGCCGTGGCACATAGAGTAACTGCTTGACTGAGATCTTCTGCTGAGCGTGGTTGAAAGAAGCATCGAGGTTTGACGGCCTTTTGGTATCCGGACCAGAAGCTGTTTCGAAGAGCCTCGTACTGCGGATGGTCCTGCTCAAACACTTGCGTTGGGAACTTCTTGAGGAGCTCAGAAACCTTGAAAATCATTAGCAAATCGTTGGCTTAGAAGTGAATGTCTCAATACACAACTTACAACGTGTTCCGTAGCAGGCGATGCGACAGGAAGTGACGCATTGGCCACTGTTGTGGGTGATTGAGAAGCCATGTTCATTGTCACTGAACTTTCACGCCGAGGTCGGTACTGAGTTTTTGGAAAGACTTAGTACGAAAATGAGTAGGATAAGAAAGTTGTAAGGCCACTTCTTAGCGATGGTGATGTCTTCGGGGGCTTGGCTTTCCCCTTTCTGTTGTGGTATATAGCGATCGTCTGTTAGAGCCGGGGTATGCAGAGTTGGGCATGCAGGATCCGAACCTCTTTGTCTACCTTTGATCCATGTTCGTGGGAACCGGAGTGGCAATCGCAAAGGCACCCGAATCTCCTGATACATGGGGGGGCCATGTATCATGCGATTGTCACATAAGTCCCAGGCTCTCTTCGGTGTCCGGACGTGCTATCTCTATGGGTTGCTTTGGTCGACACTAAGGTAGCCCCTGGGGAATCAGATTATCAGCCGATAGCCAATATGGAGAAGCATGACAATTGAGGCAATGCGCTCACTGTACTTTCCGGCCACTACTCTTCGAAATTAGAACCTGGCTTAGTTAGTGGCGTTCACAAAGACAGGGAGGGTGTGGGTGTGTAGTCCGGAAACTGGGCCTCGCCTCATTCCACCAATTTCGATCCGGAAGTCACCCCAGACCTCTTGCGAACAAAGAATCACGCTCAGCTCCTCAGTGACGTATTTATTGAGTTTGGTGTCATATTGTTGAGGTTCTGGCTTCGGGATACGGACCACACGATTAGCGCTTCCCCACGCATACCTGAGTTGAAAGAGTCCGGATTGTTGTCCGAGACCCTAGCACTTGCCCAGATACATGTGCTCACACTACCTATCATCGGATCGGTTTTACAACTTCAAGGTTGGTAAACCCGACAGCACGCAAGCTTCGCTACTACTGAATTGGCTTGCTACAAGGAGCGATGAACGGATAACAGTCTTCCCATCTACTTCATCGTCGACACCTTTGCTTGAATTTCGTCTAAAACAACAGAGAATTGCTCAGAAACAACATTAAACAGATTGCCATTTTTGTTCGCCTACCTTCTTGACTTGTACATCATGGGTTTCTCCGTCTGCTCCGAAAACGAGCAATACCTCATCCCACATGCACCAGGTATTACAGGGGACTGCCACTATTATGGTAAGACTTACGGATTTCACGACATATGAATTAAAAGACTGACTTGTTTCCTTCCAGGTCGCGTTCTAGGTACAGATCCCGCTCAGCAGGACAAGGACGTTCAGCTATTCGCTGGGTTTCTGAGAGTTGTTCCCGGCAAGGTTGACTTTTACGGGCCTACCGACCACGAGGAGTCTGGTATTATAATTAAAGGTAAGAAGAACAGGATCCTGAACCCTACATTATAGCTTAAATTTCCCTACTTACGAGGATCTAGGCGAGCTTGACCTGGAAGATGAGAATGGCAAGAAGGTCACCCTGCACAAGGGTGAAGCATTCTTTATTCGCAGAAATAGTCGCATCATTTTCTCCGCTAAAAGATTTGCACTCGTTTTCAAGTGCAGCTCTTACGCTGCTGGTCATGGAAAGGCTCAAGAGATCATTGAGTAGTGATATTTTCTAAAGGGAAACGCATGCCAGTCAAAGCTTAAGCTAAGGAGGCCTTGTGATGAAAGAGCAATATACTCAACTTAGCTATTTATTATCCCCATTGGATCCGATCCTAAGTATGACAGATTTGTAGCGAATGCAAGGAAGACCTCTCTGGTTCAGGGAAAAGCCGCCATTCTTTCGGTTGTGAAGTGCAATCAACTGGAACAGGGCGACGCACACTGGAATTTGGGTCTATTCCGTAAACAGATACATTTCTCGGCGAAGTGTTCCGAATAAATGGTTTTGAAGCAAGATGGTCTTTTGTTCCTCTCGATATCATTACTTCTCTAAATGCATCCCATCCGTGTAGTGCCCCTCATCAGTACCAGGTGTTGTCGCAGCATTTGCCTCTGCCTCCAAATGCATGCATCTAGTTCAGAACCTTCCCTTTGGAAAGCACTCTTCCCTTTTCCTCGGATCCAGCAGCCCTCAAGAAGTAGATATCAGCGCTTGCTTATGAGTCTGGACGAATTCATGGATGGCCTTGACGTAGTCATCGATATGCGCTTGTGTCGCGGCGAGAGTGAGTGGTGTGTATCCCCTCACAGCAATGTGGATGTTCCTGGCCAACATGTAGTGGTGGAACAGCCCTTGCCATTTAGCCGCATCTGGCCCTGAAAACCGCACGTTGAGCATGCTTCCTCGGGCGGTAATGAACATTGGCGGGAACTTGACATGGGCCGTCGAGTCCTCCCCGATCTGGAGCTGTACGCTACCGCCGTGTTGAAGGCTGTCGATCTCAATGAGGTTGGATGAAGCGTCCTTTACCGCGTCGGGATAGATCCCTTCGTCGATGAAGATCTGTTGAACCTTGATCTTCAGGTCCTCGCCGAGCTTGTTCAGTCGATCGACTTCGCCAGCATTATAGATGTCCAAACCAACAATTCCCGCGTGCATACTGAGCACATTGTTGTTGTAGGTACCAGGGTGGAATAGTTGGTTCTTCGAGGGGTCGAAAAGCTCCATGATGTCTCTGCGACCTCCGAATGCTCCAAAAGTCATGCCGCCACCAACATATTTGCCGAGTGTGACTAGATCTCCACGGACGCCCTGGGTTGCGCTGTACCCCGAGTACCCCAGTCTCGAAGACATAACCTCATCGAAGATCAATAAAGCGCCCGTCTTGTCGGCTGTGTCGCGAAGAAAATGCAGGAACTCTTCGGTGGCTGCTCTGCAACCACCAGATCCCTGGACAGGTTCAACCAGGATCGCCGCAAGGCTGTTCTGTGGAAGGTTTTTGAGAATCGCACTTGTCTCAGCGATGTTGTTGTAAGGAGCATAAACGAACTCGTGCGGCAAGTTCATACTGGGTGCTGTTGAGCCCTGCATTAGAGCCATCGAGAAGACGAGAGTGCTTCCATGGTATCCACTGCTGAATACAAGAATCTTCCGTCTTTTTGTGATGGCCAGGGCAGCTCCCAAGGCTGTGGTGTTGGACTCGGTACCAGAGTTGGTGAATCGGACAAGCTCGATGCCGGACGGACCGAATCGCTCACAGACCTTTTGAGCAAACTGCTTCTCGGTCTGAGAATTTCCGCCATAGTTCCATCCCTTTGACAGGCCTACCTGGACAGCTTCTGCAATCCTTGGCTCTGAATGACCGAAGATTCCAGCACTAAATTCACCCAACAGGTCAACGTAAGTGTCGCCGTCAACAGATTTGAGGGTGCCACCGGCTGCTGATGCCCATGTCATAGGGAATGGCTCCATATGAAGAACTGTTCTGGTGTTGCCGCCTGGAAGATGAGCATGGGCATCTTCATGGGCTTTCCGAGACCTGGCATTTCGTTTCGAGTACTCTTCATGTGCACCCTGGAGGGCCTTCTCAACATAGGAAGCGGTCGCCATCTTCTCTCAAGCTGTGGTGTGACTGTACGTGAATCGCGATAATCTTGCTCACGAGAGGATGTATTTCGGGGCTTGATGAGTATGAGCTAAGTAGCGCCCATGCACATGGTTCTTTTATCTGCTCTGAACTACAGAGATTGTTAAAATTATTAAGGCGATGTCGGAGGTTTGCATCTCAACGACAAGTCCTGTCGCATGTCCTCGTCTGTATCCAATCTAGAGGCCAGGCGCGTCGCTTATACGGAATTTCCGTAAAGGCCGAGCCTGGATCTCGGGGTGGAGACATTGTGCAGAGTGCCTCCGTACCTGCGGCTTGTTAATGAGCCTACTAAACATTAGTGCGGGTTACAGTAGGCCGGGGACTGTTCAGCTGAGGCATGTTCAATTTGCCCCTTCTCTCTTATCTCATGTCTCATTCAATGGGAAGGCCTATGATAAGTTAACTGTCCAGGCGCTTCTAGCGCCGTATGCTTGCGTTCTAGGAGCCTAGAACCATCTAGTCGGGTGATCAACCGCTAGTTATTGTGCGGATTGACCCTTCTTGGCCATCACATTTTCCTGTGATCCGGTCTCGCATCTGAGCTTCTCTTTGAGACCTTCTATCGGGTAGGCTTGGACTTTCATTGATTACGGCTGGTAGTCTTAGTCTAGACTAGAAACGGCAGATGCGTCGAAGGGTTCGGGAATGTAGTTTCTCCTGGGATAAAGCTGGTCCGGCTTTTCTTTGCCTTGATGCGGATGCTGTACCATAGCAAGGTCGAGACCAACTGGTCTGAATGGCGGAGAAGCCAATAATGACGGCAACCTTTGACGGCTAGCTGAACATGACGGCAACTATTAACGGCTTCTGTATTGAACGGTGATCGCATTGAACAAGCTGGGAAATGCCACGAGACTTGTTCAATCGGAACGCAGCGATTAGTAGTCGCGTGCCTTGTCCATCGACAGGATTTATGTCCACAGAGCCCTGCTCGCACAGATTTGAAGTTTTCTTCTGCTTGCTACCTTCCTTCGTGGCTTGTGAACTTCAATCGATATACGAGTGAAACCCACACCCAAACTCTCACAATGGCTGGGCTTGTCAATGGCGACCACGGTTCGCGTCATTATGATATCGGTAAGTTGGCAGCTACTATATTCCCCTCCCAGTATCGACCACTGTCTGTATCAGCCCCCTGACAAGTTTGGATTGATGTAGTCATTATTGGAGCTGGACCTGTTGGTCTCTTGCTATCAACATGCTTGACCCGTTGGGGTTACAAGATCAAGCACATCGACAACCGGCCAGAACCCACCCAGACTGGCCGTGCTGATGGCATCCAGCCGCGTTCACTAGACTTATTGCGCAACTTGGGTCTAATGCCTGGAATCATGGCAGTCAAGCCCGCGCTCGTCTATGAAGTTGCCTTTTGGGATCCCGCAAAGGACGGCAAAGGACTTGTGCGTACAGGAACTTGGGCGAGCTGCCCGAGCTTCATCGATGCGCGATACCCATTCACCACCCTGCTTCACCAAGGCCATATTGAAAAGGTCTTCATTGATGACATAGAAAAGCATGGAGGTCAGGTTTTACGTCCCTGGACGATCAAAGACTTCTCTGTGGACATGAAGGCGAATGCCGAGTACCCGGTCCAGGTTGAGCTGGGGCATGTGGATGGAATAGCAACCGAAACCATCCAGGCTAAGTACCTCTTCAGCGGCGAAGGGGCGAGGTCAATGGTTCGGGAGAAGTTGAAAATTGCCACCAAGTACATTGATCCAATCTCATACATCTGGGGCGTCATGGATGGTGTTGTGAAGACTGATTTCCCAGACATCAAGGTGAGTTCCCTCCCAAACTTCTTCAAAGACCTGTTTCTGGACCAAGAAGTGGCCGTTCTCAACGGCTTAGAGGACAAATGTTCTCTAATAAGATACCATAGATGAAATGCACTATTCACAGCGACCACGGGTCCATCATGGTCATTCCCCGGGAGGACAACATGGTTCGTCTCTATATTCAGATCGGCTCGTCAACAGATCCCGATTGGGACCCCAGAAAGAGCGCAACAGAGGAAGAGGTGCAGGCATCCGCAAAACGAATTCTGCAGCCATACTCAATTGAGTGGGAGCGCGTCGAGTGGTACTCTGTCTATCCGATAGGTCAAGGCATCTCAGAGAGATATACCTTGGATCAGAGAGTGTTCTTGGGCGGTGATGCGTGTCACACCCACAGCGTAAGTCTCACATCGTGACATGCTCAGAAAAGGTCGGCCTTTGTTGCATGGTACCGAGTACTGACAGCTCGTCTCCCCGCAGCCTAAAGCTGGTCAAGGCATGAATACAGCCTTCCTCGACGCCCTCAACCTAGCTTGGAAGATCCACGCCGTCGAGGGTGGTTTCGCTAAGCGCAGTATCTTCGAGACATACGAGTCTGAGCGCAAGAAGGTGGCAGAGACCCTGCTAGACTTTGACAATCGTTACGCCAAGCTTTTCTCACAACGACAGCCTGACGCCAGTGAGGTGGAAGCTGCCTCGGAGAATCACGGCTCGGATCAAGAGCAGAACGAGAATGACTTCGTCAAGACCTTCAAGGAAGCTTGTTCCTTCACTAGTGGCTATGGTGTTTGTTATGGTTCGAATGAGCTGAACAAGCCTGTTCCAGAGACGGTCAGCACTGTACTCAAGCCCGGGCACCTCTTCATCAACGCAAACGTTACACGCGTTGCGGACGCCAATGTTGTCCACCTTGAGCAGGAAATCCCGTTGAACGGGAGCTTCCGGGTCCTAGTCTTCGCTGGAGGCGTGAACAAGACCAAGAAGGCCCTGCAAGACTTAAACCAAGGCCTCAAGGACCAACACTCATTCTTCTCCCAATATTTACGACAAGACATTACCCAGGTAAGCCACCACGAGGAGCACAATCCCCATAGCCATTGGTTTACCTTCTGTACCATTTTTGCGGTCTCTCGGCGGAGGGATGTCGAGATATCTCGGGATGTGCCAGATGTACTTGCTCGTTATGGCATGCATGTCTACGTCGACGATCAGCAGGATCTCCGCGCCCTCGATGCGAAGTTCTCTGCACACGCAAAGGCTGGGTTGAACCCGGAGAAGGGTGGAATTGTGGTAGTCAGGCCAGATGGTTACGTTGGCACTGTGGTTGCTTTAGTTGAAGGTAGACAGACTGTCACTTCTTTGAACGAGTATTTCTCGGGGTTTAGTGCAAAGAAACTTGGAGAAAATGCTTGAGGGTGTAGTTAGCTTTCATAGATGTCTGAGTTTTTGATCCCTTACTCATGAAAACTTTCCTTTTTGGACTTGATGGTGATTGGTCTCGTCTTCGAAGAGCATTGATCATCTTTGCCTACGTGACTTCATATCCGAATGGGGTATTTCATGGGTCTAATAGTGTGCGCCACAAACTATTCAGCGCCGAGTTCGAGTACAAGCAAGTATAGAGAAATGTTCACTCGTCTGCTCACCACAAACTTCGAGAACCTATCTGTATACAGCATCGAAGAAGACATGTTGTATTTCCAAGCATTCTCAATCTTAGTAGAGTACTGCAATCTAATTCGGGAACGTAATCGTCTTTGTTCGCACCCATTCCCCCAGCCCATATGATGCATTGAATCTCCCGTGCCCACTTGCCTTGGCCCCTCCATGAGGAAGCGCAGCCTCATCATGAATGGTCATGCCGTTGATGTGAACAGCTCCAGACTCTATCGCCCTTGCAAGCCTAAGGCCCCGACTTAAGTCTTTCGTAAACACGGATGCCGTGAGGCCGTATTCTGTGTCGTTGGCGAGTTTCAATGCTGCCTCCTCGTCTTCTACCTCGAAAATTGAGACGGAGGGGCCGAATGATTCGCTATAGTATATCTTCATGTCTTGAGTGACGTGGTCGAGAATCACGGGTCGCATATTTGCAAGGCTTGTCTGCGTGGCTTGCGGTTCTTGCCGGGAAAGATCCACGGCGCCCTTGTCTAGAGCGTCGAGTACCAACTGTTTCGTCTTTGTCGCTGCCGCCTCGTTGACCATGGTGAGGCCGTCAACACTCGCCCCGAACATCTTGTCGGCTTCGGCAACAAATAGTTTCTTGAAGCTAGAAGCAACGGCCTTGTGAACGATGATTCTTTCTGTAGACATGCATACTTGGCCTGAGTTAATGAATGCCCCCAAGGCGCATTGGGTAACCGCGAGATCTAAATCAGCATCCTCCCAGACAATCGCCGGCGCCTTTCCACCGAGTTCCTGCACTACTGGCTTCAAATATTCCCCAGCAAGCTTTCCAATAATCTTACCCACCATTGTACTTCCAGTAAAGTTGATCTTCTTTATGCATGGGCTCGCGATCAAGGCTTTTGTCACCTCTGGGGCGAGAGCTGGCTCGGAAGAGATCAGGTTCAACGCGCCATCCGGTAGACCAGCCTGTTGGAACACGGAGACAATTGCCCACATTGTCCGAGGCGCCAGCTCTGTGCCTTTGAGGACAACAGTGTTACCGGCCCCGAGCGGAAACGCGACACTTCGGACACCTAGAATATAGGGTGCGTTCCTATTTCAACATTCATGTTAGTAAGGGTTTTGCTTAGTCTAGCTCATCCTATTCGGGAGTCTGAGTTGGCAATGGCTTACCAGGGCGCAATAGAGAGCACGGCACCATAAGGCTCATTCAGCACAAGTCCAGTGACAGAGTTGTCTTTTGTCTGCGGAATCGTGCCACTGATTGTGCCACAGCGTCCACCAATGTCTCTCAACAAGTCTACCGCGATGTTGACGTTCTCGTTGCACCATGCACCATCAGCGCTGGTTTCCTGAGTCATATACCCGATCAACTCAGACCGTCTCTGCGCCATAATATCGGCAGCTCTGAGAAACACTCCCCTCCGTTCATTTGCCGTTGCTTTGCCCCATGTCCTGAATGCTTCAGCGGCAGCCTGAATAGCCTGCTCGGCCACTGCGACATCAGCACTGGAGCAGTGGTGTATGAGCTCTGAAGTGCGAGGGTTGAAGACACTAAAAGTCCGGGATAAGACATGCTCTTGGCCGTTGATGATGGCTGGAACGATGTACGTCGCTGGCCCATTGGTCGCTGTCGTTTCAATATCTTCGAGTGTCATATCGTCGCAGTGATCACTTCTCGGGTTCTCCTCGTAGGTCAATTGATGGTTAGATTTTGACAAGGCTTACACGATCTGCATAAACGGAGAGCGTCGTCCGGAATCAGTTCCTATGTAATGCTGCCTACGGTACCTTCGTCGAGAAGCCACCATCACTGATCTCGACTATTGCCGCCCTCAACTGCCGGCTTGTCGCTGGAAGCAAAGACATCGCTAAGAGTTCGAGCAGGTTAGCAAATTTGGATGAGTGCCGTGAGCAATTCCGTGTACCTGTGTCTGTATCGAACGAACATTGACTCCAAGGTCAGGGGCACCCCGCAGTTGTGGTCTGGAACCCTCTTCGTCACGATGTCCGGAGATTCCGTATCGGATAGTTGCTTGGAGCCCGGTACAGACAGTCGGTGACTGGATTCAACCCATTTTCCAAGCTAATTTCTTCTAACAAAATGCAACCGTGTCGAGATGACGAAAAGCCGCTGACTAAGTATGGTTCTCGAACGCATATCATGAACCACGCGAACAGGTCAAGTCGAGACGATGTCTCCCGGGTAGGTAGTTCGGTGGTTGTGTAAAGCATCAACGGCCCGGCTAGTACTTTCGAACCTATCTTATGTGCCACAAAATTTGCGAAATTAAGGGAAATATTCTTCAGCTATGCACTTGATTATTGGGTCGGCGCTTCATGTAGAACAACAGATGTGCAATACATCAGCTCATATGGCACATGGTAGGTGTTGGATGTCGGTAAAGTTGGCAGGTTTCGTGGAAGCATTAACCTTGTGTCAGGAAAAAGGGTGGCTGGTGATCTGGAAGTGTGGCGGGCCTGTGGCGGAGCACTGTTTCCTTGAATTGACCCTGGCTCTAACGCTGTCGCAGCTGCCGTTAGCCCCGGGATCTACTGAGACAGCGCTATCCCTGTCACCTTCACTTCGCTGTCACCCATTTCCAGCCTCTCGATTAAACAAACCAAGCCACTTCCAAACGGCTACCTTTCGTGCCCAACTTCACTCCTTCACTTGGTTCCATCTCAGAAAGCTTGCATTCCAGTTAATTCACGAAGTGCATTCCACAAAATCTCTGAACTGCTATCGCAACATTCGATCACTCTTCATCTCAGGCATGCGCAGCTTCATCGTCATCGCTGCGCTCTCATGCGCCGCGTTGGGTGCCGCCCAGAACGATTCACCAGAGGCACCACCGCTACACCCTCCATCTGACAATGACTCTGGCTCGGATGACTCCGAATCTTCCTCTACAACGACCACCACAAGGACTTCTGCCACTTCTACAACAGAAATCGAGTCTACCACTTCAAGACCACGAGTCGAATCGACCACAGAGATTGAGGTGACCACAACCGAGCCTGCACCAGAACATACCACTATTGAGCCCGAGGTTTCAACCACCTTAGAAGAGGACATTTCTGCCAGCACAGAGACAAAGGAGGAAGGTTTCGTCACTATTCACACACAAACACAAACACCTGGCGACAACTCAGCCACAGATACGGCCTCACCGCCCGCCGTCACAGCCGCTGGCAATGGCCTCATGCCTCAGTGGACGAGCTGCGTATTAGCTCTGGCAGTGGCATTTGCGGCAACACTTGTCTAAGCGACTTGACATGAAATTGGACACGACACGGCTCGGAAGCATTATAGGCGGCGTACTGAAGCGAATTGCTTTTTGAACTTGGTAGCATGGCACGGATGGAATGGGTAAAGGACCAGGATAAGTCGTCGGTGAACGCGAAAGGGCGAAAGGGTATCAATTTTCCAAGCTACATGGCCGTAGATATGTCAGAATGCTCTGACCGCAAGACTCCAAGGACTCTCATAATTAATGATAGACGATACTTCATCTCGAAGCAAACTATCTTCACTGCGCCCCACGGGAGCTACTTTCTTTTGCGGCCTCGTTCTGTTGTCGACGGAGTCTTTTCGAATTCGTCATGAAAGTCTCGAATCCTGCTGTCAATTCGGGGAACTCTGCGATCTTGGCTATGGCCTTCGCGCGGTGCTCTTTGATCTTTTCGACACGGGCTGCAGGCGTCTCGGCGGGAGCTTTGGTAGCGTTCTCGATGTTCTTAAGCTCTTCCATGAACTCATCAAAGTCGCATTTGCGCAGTGTCATCTGTCATCGAGGCATATATGTCAATTGATGGAGGAACCCCGACCTTAGACAGCTTGCGCCAAGATAAGGGAGATGAAAGAGGATCAGCTCAAGGCTTACCTGGACTTGAGACACGTAGCGCACGACGGAGAGCAAAGAGTCGTCTGAATAGCCTGGAACGCCCATGAATCCTTCTTGAAAGTCCGCTGCTCGCTTCATGCCGCTCTCCACCTCCGGCTCTTTTCTGACATTGGGCATGATGCGCTTGGCGCCTAGGCAGGTAGAGGCGTGCGTAGCTCGATTCGGACAGCAATCATGTCATGAGACGAAGATGCTTTCCATATAATGCTCAGACCCGGAGATTGACTACGCTCTAAGTGGCTTCAAGATTCGCGAGATGCTGTTGAGGACTAGAAATGATGTTTGCTGAGCTGCTCTAGGCTGCCACTTTGGGTTCAGCCCCAGGGCTGACCGGGCCACGGCACATAGCCTCACACTTGGAGGCAGATACAACGCTGCGCCCCATTACAGCTCGGATCAGAAGCCAAGCAAAACCTTATATTTCTAAACCATCTTGATTGGCCGAGTTGATCTGGAAATTGACATCAACCAACAGACGATCCATTAGAATCCATATGTAAGCCACATGTTGCGCCAAGATGACCTCAAATGCTGCTGATTCAGCACTCCACCCAGCATGGAAATATGATAGAGTGATCATTTAATGATCTGCGTAGAAATCACTCAGGATTGGATGGAGCCTGGAGAAGATCTGAGAGACGTGCACATAGCTTCGGCTGTAGCCATGGCCGTGCATGCAGGGAAATCACCAGTATTAGTAATGTCTGCGCCGGGCGCAGTATACTTGTGATGATGTAGAAGGCGCCAGAGCACGCCAAGCTGACCGCCATGAGGCACAGCATCATCCTCAGGATGTTACTGACAAATGCTGCAATCATGAAAGTCCGCGAAGAGGTCGCTTAGAGGTATAAATAAGAGAAAGGCGACGGGACGGTGGTGTTTCCTGGATGATCTCAACTCACTCCCAGCTTCAAACGCTTCACACAACCCCCAAGACTCTCGCCAAACCTCCCAGCTGTCAAACAAACACTTGCTAAGATGTCGTCCCTTACGTACAGCCACTATGCTGGCATCGGCGAGCTTGCCAGAAAGACAATGCACTACAGCCAGGCAGTCCGTGTCGGTGACCGCATTGAGATCTCAGGTCAAGGTATGTCCATAGAGCCCCTTCAAACCGGCTCTAACGACTACTTACGCTACTTTTAGGCGGCTGGGACCCTGATAGGGACTCTCACGTGTTCCCCAAAGATCTGAAAGCTGAATATGAGCAAGCTTTCAAGAATGTCGACCTCGCCCTGAAGACAGCTGGTGGCAAGGGATGGAGCCAGGTCTTCCGCGTCAACTCTTATCACACCAACCTGGAAGACACAGTAGTGGTCAGTGGATTGATGATTGAAGGCTTCGACAAGTGGATGCCTGGCCATGCACCCATTTGGACGGAGATCGGTGTCAAGCAGCTTGGTGCTCCGGACATGCGTGTGGAGATTGAGGTGGTCGCGTACGATCCCGAGGGCGCGAAGAGTGCATAAGGACTCAATTAGTTCAGACAATGAAGGATGTGAGCGGATGGGAAAGTGCGATGCAATTGGTGAAAAGAAGGAAAGAACATGATGAGGATTACACAGGCGAAATAATTACAAAAGGTTACGATCTGGAGTGACGACCCTGGTAGTGACCGTATTGCCTGATTGGGTTTAGTCTGATCGCGCGCAATCGTTGCCATTTTGCTCAGATCGTCATTTTTGGCGACACCCTTTAATTTTTCTCGATTCCCACATCCCGTTCGCGACGCGCTCCTTGTGTGCGACTTTACCCTCAGAACAGTGTCCGCGAGTATTCACA
This sequence comes from Sarocladiaceae sp. CBMAI 1973, assembly GCA_021347865.1. Lineage (NCBI taxonomy): Eukaryota > Fungi > Ascomycota > Sordariomycetes > Hypocreales > Sarocladiaceae > Sarocladiaceae sp. CBMAI 1973. The sequence goes on along the minus strand of WNLN01000051.1, from coordinate 93,587 downwards.
CACACAACAGAATCTCTATCGTCTGACCTGAGATCATGGTCGGTCGAAATCGCGGCGGTCGCAACGGCGACCGATCACGGAATGGTGCGCCTAATGGCGGTCGACGAGATAACAGAGGACCTCGTCACTCACCACCACGATCATACGACCGAGGACCGCCTGGCACAACAGATAGCTGGCGACCAAGCGACAACGGACCTCGTGACACGTACCGTCAACCACCTCGTGACGACTACCGGCAAACTGATTCATACCGACCGAGCGTGCCCCAAGGCGACTTCACCTTCAGATCCGACAAGCCTGCCGGCATTGCGCATTTGCCACCACCACAGCACTTTCCCTCCAGGGACCGTGATTCAGATAGGAGAGGGCGCGGTAGAGATGGAAGAGGGCGTGGAGGACGCGGCGGCCGGCCTAGGTGGCAGCCACCGCATCCCTCTGAACGCGCCTTACTCACAGGCTCCACGTCGAAAATCGGCGAAACTACACTGACGGACGGTGGCGCGGCCAAGTTTCGCAACATTGAAGATCTGTCGGATGATGATGAGTTAGAGATGGAGATATCATCTCGATCTTCTGACTCGGACTCGGAGAATCCTGATGAGCCTTCCCGGAAGCGAGCAAGGACAGAAGCCGCACCAGATGCCGATGCTGCACCTAAGTGGTCAAATCCCGATCCATACACAGCTTGTCCACCACCGGACGAGACGTCGAAGAAGAAGAGAGACTTCGTGCAATTTATTCGGAAGGCTAGGGTCGAGGAAGACGAGGCCAAGGCTGCGGCCACGGCAAAGGCTGAAAACTTCATCTCATTCGATTCGACCGACGACGAGGAAGAGGACGAGGAAGAGACACAAGCAAACAGCAGTCGCAAGCCAAGCCCACCGCGCGAAGCACCGCCACCCCTGCCTCCGGGTCCAGCACCATCAACTCTGCCGCCAAAACCTCCAACAGGACCGCGAGGCTTTACAGCAGTGAACCAGCCTCCTCCATCTCAACCGGAGCCTAATCGTGACGGTCCACTCGGCTCTCGCAAGCGCACTGCGGATGACGAGATCAAGCCACCGGACTACCAGATCAAAGGAAAGAACATGAAGGCGAGCAAGGGCACAGTCTCTTCTCAGTGGTCGCCCAAGAAGAACGAGGATCCCTGTCCATGGGTGACTGTGGACCACTCGGCGACGAGAGATATGGCCTTTAGGCTTCACAAAGAAGTCATGGACTTCTACGAGTTTGTCAGGCCCAGAAAATTCGAACAGCGCATTCGTGATCGCCTGGTCGACAACTTGAAACAGGCTATGCGCCGTGATGGACGCAACTTTGCTAGTGCCACGGTTCACCCATTCGGCTCCTTCATGTCTGGTTTGTACCTGCCTACCGCAGATATGGACCTTGTCGTGTGCTCGGCCAGCTTTATGAAAGGCGGACCGCCCACGTATCTCGGTGCCAGGAGCTGGCTGTACAAGTTCCAGAAATTCCTCGTGAGCCAACGAGTGGCTGATCAGCATTCGATTGAGGTGATTGCACATGCTCGTATTCCGCTCGTCAAGTTCGTCGATAAGATGACTGGCTTGAGGGTGGATGTATCCTTCGAGAATTTGGGTGGCGTTGGCGCGATTGACACGTTCCTCGAGTGGAAGAAGAACTATCCTGCTATGCCAATCTTGGTCACGCTCATCAAGCATTTCCTCATGATGCGGGGCCTCAATGAGCCGGTCAATGGCGGCATTGGAGGTTTCTCAGTTATCTGCCTTGTGGTGAGCATGCTTCAACTCATGCCGCAGGTTCAGAGCCGAAGCTTGGTGCCTGAGCACCATTTGGGCGAGATGCTGCTTGAGTTCTTTGAGCTCTATGGAAGAAGGTTCCGTTATGAGAACGTAGCGATTAGACTGACGTCGTCACCTGGTTACGTTCGCAAGGTATGTTCATCAATTACTTATCCTCGAGTACCTGCCAGCATGCTCACCTCCCGATAGAACAACGTCACGTCATTGTCCTACAAGAACACGGAGCGACTCTCAATCATTGACCCTTGCAATTCCTCCAATGACATCTCAGGCGGATCTTCAAACACGTCAACAATTATGTCCCGATTCCGAGAGGCTTATGACATGCTTCGCGAAAGGATGACCGAAGTTGCGAAGAAACCCGACGGCGGCGGGATACTGGAAGTCCTCATGAAGGGTGACTACTCATCCTTCCGGAAACAGCGCGACTTTCTCCGACATGTCCACGAAAAGAGCATCGGCCCGTGTGATGATTAGAGCTATGACGACGGCGATGTGATTACGATGACGAAGTGGACAGAAGAGCGACAACAGTTGTTGGCACGTTGAATCAAGACGCTTTCTGTCACTTGATATATGTCGCACCACCACTGCGAAACGACCACACGGCGTTACGGATAGACCTATGTTTTGTTTTATGGTTTCAACATCTTGGCCAGAGCATTGTTGGAACAATGGTATATGGAGCATTGGAGTTAGAAGAGTCGGAAAGGGGCTACCACATGTGTATCATATTGTTCACTATCCGACGACGAGATACCCCACGGTCTCTCCATCGAGGCCGTGTTCGCGCCTAGACAGGCTGGCCGGGGGCGGAGGCGGGCGGTTTGTTCTCTCCGCCCCTTCCCAGGAATCACGACGGGGTCTAGCGACTCACACATCTTCCTTTTTCTTGTCTCCCCACCTATGGTGCGAAGGAGTGCTGGATGGCATGCTGAGGACGTCCTCAGCCACGCTAACACTTCGCAGGATTCTACAGAGAACGACAGGCACAACTTACACAGCACTGCCCTCACGACGTCGCCTCTATTTTCGGCTGAATCACGTTCATCTTGACTGGCCCCTTCTACTGGGAGAGTCCACTGTTTGGTGAGCGTGCTTTGAGTCGATTCGGAAACATAGGTGGCTGGCTTCGGCTGGCTGCCGCTTTTCTCACTGCGTTCGCTGCCTGGTGCAGGGACGTGGAGAGGATTACTTGCGGATCTGTGAATACCGACAGACGTGTCGGAGATTCACCGGCGTGAGGCACAGAACCTCCCAGCTGTGATGTCACGATCGGCATCAAGATCACTGCAAAGTCGACAGAGGACAAGATACAATTACACGACTATGGATGAATTAATGTCCGTCGGTGTGTCCGTTGGTGTGTCCGTTGGTATGTCCATTGGTATGTCCATTCGTGTGTCCATTCACACCATTAGTTCCGTTTGTCGCCTTGCCGCCCCCATCATGCAAGTTCAGCATACCTTCGCAGAAATACGTAATGGCATCACGACCAGCCTGCAGCACACCGTCCATGGCCAGGAACGGGTGAGGCTGGCCCTTCAGGACGTGTACATCAGCCTTTACACCAGCATCCGTGAGCTTCTTTCCGAACGCCTCACCCTCACTCCTCAGAACATCGAGCTCACCGAGGACGATGATCGCGTGCGGGAGTTTCGACCAGTCACCCTTCCAGAACAGAGGACTTGCCTCAGGATGTGACCAGTCCTCGCGGTTCGGGAGGAAGTGTTCACGGTACCACAACATCTTCGGTGCAGGGAGGGAGGGGGCATGTTGGTTTTCTGACCAGGATGGGTTGTTTGTGGTGTCGGCGGTGTTATCGACGACAGGGACGGAGAGGAGCTGGAGACGGAAGAGTTGGTGGCCGGCGGCGGCGGCGCGTTGGCACATGATGGATGCGAGGTGGCCACCTGCTGATGAGCCGCCTGTGGCGAGCTTTGAGAGGTCGAGGTTCAGGAGTGATTTTCCTTTGGTGATGGTCCATTGGACAGCCTCCCATGCGTCCTCGATGCAGGCTGGGAAAGGGTCTTCTGGCGCAAGACTTGATGGTGTCAGTGGCGAGAGCCGTGGCATTATATGGGAAGTGAAACTTACCGATAGTCTACAGAAATGACAACGGACTTGCCTCTTGCGCAAATGTTCGTAGACACTGACAATTTGATCAGTATGGGCTCACGAGCATACCATTTTTGTCCCAATACTTACCGACGTTCTCAGTGTTAATGTTTCCAAGCACCCAGCCTCCGCCGTGGAAGTAAACAAGAGCTGGCCAGCCCCCAACCGGAGCCTCACCCTCAGGAGTGAAGCATCTGACCTTGACGTCCGGGCCTTGACTCTCCTTTCGCTGGATCGCGAAGTCTTGAGTTTTGCCAACAGGGATCAGAGGACCGGCGCCAGGAATGAGGATGCCACTTCCGCGAGAGACGGAGATGGGCTGGAAGTGTACTTGTTGCTTGTCGAAGACATGTTCTTCGTAGAAAGCCTTGTACTCTAGATCAACAGGTATCAGTGCTCTATTAGAAAGGCATTACTGAAGGTGACGGAAGTGACATACCGGGATCAATCCGCGAGACAATGGTGGGATGGAGAGGATATGGTGGTTCCGGCATAATGGCTGTAATTAATGTGATAGACTTGACGATAGCATCAAGCTTGGAAATTGTCTTTTTGAAAAGTAATCTGGAAAAACGATGGCTTATCTCTTTACTCGGCAAGATCCCATGTCCGCCGACCGGAGCCCTGATATCATGACTACATCGCACCCTTGGCTCCGCCCTCGGCAAGGAGGGGCACCCTGAAGTTCCGAAGCACCACAGCAAGTGATACAACGTGTGCCATCTCCTACGGGCGTCACTTTACTGTCAAAGCTTGGTGGTATCGTTCTTGTGTGGAGTGCTCGTAGCGGGACCCTGGGATTTTAGTGCGTGAGCTAGAGATTGGGGGGCGAGTGAGGGGATACGGAAGATTGGAGATGTCGATTGTAGTGATGGCGTGAGTCTTCGAGCTTCGTTGGTGGGCATGACGCTGAAGGGTGGATTGACAGTTGCTGAAAGCCCCCCGGGAGTTGGCCGGCAGGACTCCAATCGCATTGCGACGCATGCTTCAAAGTTGTGAATGCAAATGCATACCCTCACCAATTCGGAATTCAGTCTCGTGATGAAGTCACGATGCCACTCAGTCAGCTTATGCCAACGGTTCGCTTGAGCTGTCAATTGTGTGGTCAAAGCAAGCATATGCCGGAGCCGTATTACCGTTGCATCGTTTGCGTGCAGGCCATTCTGAACCCAATCAATGTGGGATGCCTGCGTTTCGTGGGGGACGCTGCTGTTTGAGGGCTCAATGCTAGTGTCACGGTGCTTTGGGGGTCGTTCCAGTGGATGCATCCTCAAAGAAACGCCCCCAAAGCTGGCGACGACCCCCCGATACCCCGCCCAAATTCTCCAAACGCCTTGAACGTCTGCACTGATCGTGCTTGACGCACCCCCAAAACTCCTTGCGCGGCGGCCGGACCCCCTCCTCCCCACGCACAAAGGTCAACCACAGGTAATCACCATCCAGCATCACGTCCCCTTCAGCGACCCACCTCATCTCCTGCTTCATTGCCATCCTCTTCATCGATTCTGACCCCCACCTCATGCAAAGGGACACACACAGTACAAATCTGTACACCATGTGCGCCCTCCTGCGTGGAGGAGGTCCTGCACCCACGCGGATCTAGCAACAGCTCGTGCGCACGAGAACACTTTACCTTGTTTCTGATTCGCCAGGTGTTACGCAACGATGACTGCACTCAGAGCCCAAAGCTGACCGCCAACACGAGCGGTCCCTCGGCAATGTTTGCTGAGAAACGACCACGATCGAAAACCTGATGTTGTGTCGCGTTGTAGGAAGGACGACGACGATGCAACCTGCGGTGACCCCGTCTGACTAGTTGTATACTCGCTGTTTGAGCGGGGAACCTAGAAGATGCCAAGTGGAGAGGTCCAGTGGAAGACTGGCTTCGTTCCGTTATCTAGAACCTTGCGAAGCTGGCGAGCTAGTCGATGGGGTTGAGGCTCCGACAAACGGGCTCTAGCGCTGATCTGTCTTTGGACTGACCAAGACCGACGACCTGGCAAATATTTTGACGACATCTCTTGAGAAACGACTCATTGTCGACAGCTACCAATCCATACAAACGCTGCCTGTCGAAGTTCTCATAAACAGCTATAGCTGAGCGCCGTCATGTCGTCAACGATCTTCTACCCCTCCTCGCCGAAGGAGAGCTTAGCTGCTCTCTACGTCGGGAAGTCCCTCCACGATGTGCCAACTCCGGCGGTTGTCCTGGATGTTGCAGCAGTCAGGAGAAACTGTCAACGGATGCTCGATGCTTGCGAGACTCTGGGGCTCGGCTGGCGCGCCCACGTCAAGACGCACAAGGCAAGTTCGATTCCCTGAGGGGTATTCAGGATCCTAACATGATACAGACGGCGGAGTTGACGCGACTTCAAGTCGGAACCGATATCAATCGCCCTGTGAACCTAGTGGTCTCGACAATGTCTGAGGCAGAGTTCCTCTTGCCACTGCTCAAAGAATACCGCAGTCAAGGTAGACTCGTCAACGTACGTGGGGATACTCATCCGTCACCCCACGCAACTTCCCCCTTTTGACCCCAGCTTGCTAAACTCATCTGCAGGTGCTATATGGTCTTCCAATTTCGCGCAATGCATTGGGTCGCTTGGCTGCTGTTGCAAGGGCTTTGGGCGAAGGTAGCATTTCCGTTCTCATCGACGACCCGGCTCAGCTCGATGTACTCTCTGGGTTCCGTGGTCTATCCGGGGTCACTCCCCGAGCTCACATCAAGGTCGACATGGGAGGCCGCCGCGCAGGAGTCATTGTTGAGAGTGCAAGGTTCAGCGAGGTCGCCGAAGCTGCTCTCAAGGCTCACCAGAAAGGCGACGTTGTTCTCTCTGGACTCTACTCACATGCTGGTCACTCGTACGCAGGAGATAGCCGCGTAGCAGCCTTGAAGATGATGGGTGCGGAAATAGGGGCAATGATGGAGGGTGCGGACCGCGTTGTGTCCCTTGCTCAAGGGCTCAGTATGCCTCTCCCCTCACTCGTCCTCAGTGGCGGAGCGTCGCCAACTGCCTTGAGCATCCAGAACCTGGTAGCCCAGAGTGGTGGTAAAGACGCAAGTCAACCTCCAGAGGTACATGCTGAAGCAGCTACGCTGTCTCAGCTTTTCGAGACTGTCAAGCAGCGTGGGCATGTTACCGAGATTCATGCCGGTGTCTATCCTACGCTTGATTTGCAACAGCTAGCAGCACACAGCATGTCTTCATGCCTCCTCTCATGGCGAGATATTGCATTAACTGTTCTTGCCGAGGTACACAGCATATATCCCGGCCGTGGCGAGGATGGACGATCCGAGGCTCTGATGGGAGCTGGAGGACTTGCCCTGGGCAGAGAGTTCTGCAAGGCCTACGACGGATTCGCGATGTTGACTCCCTGGGGCCGGCCCGGCGTGGAAATGCCCAAGGGCGACGTCGAAGAGCATGAAGGCTGGGTCTGCGGACGCTTCAGCCAGGAGCACGGGATCCTCACATGGGATGGTGGGAACAAGTCGTCGGCTGCTGGCTCGGTCACGGAGCCTGACCATGCACGTAAGACGCCCCCGACACCTCGCACGCCTCCAGTCATGGACGAGCTTCGTGTGGGACAAGTGGTGCGGCTGTGGCCAAATCACGCCTGCATAACCAGCAGCCACTTTGGATGGTACTTTGTGGTGGACAGTGATCGAGAAGGACGCGAGGATGAAATTGTAGATTGCTGGATGAAGGCTCGGGGGTGGTAGTGGGACTTAATTGTATGGCAGTGCATGTTCTGGAGTATCTATCGAGGTTCACGGTATTCTTTGTAATGATGGGAGACAAGCATGAGACAATCAGTATGGGACCTGTGGTGTTCCAACGAAGCATTTACATCCACGTTGAAAACGATTGCAGGACCACTCCGTCTTGACCCGACGGACCATCGACTGACCGGGCATCGAACAGACCAACCCGAATTGTCCAAGCTCCTATAAGAACATCGATCGCCACAAGTGCACAAGACTGGGTAACTGTACCCCCCCTTCCCGCCGCCTTTGACACTGAATCGTACCTACAAGGTAGCGGCGTGGGGGTAGCATCGACAAATTCCCCAGACTGCACTGCGGCGGCTTGGCCTGCATCTGAATGATCCACGCGCCTCCGATGCATTTCCGGGGGACGCATGCCACCCACCACACCACCTTCTCCCACCCCAGTAACTTGCTTTGGACTTTGTCCGTATACGTTTCCACCTAGGGGCTGTTTACGGCTTTTTGGGGCGTTTGAGGGTAACGTTCCAATGTGTTTGCTTATTTTCTGCTTGCATGTGGAGATGGTAGGGAATTGGGTTTGCATTAGTCAATTTCGGCGACTTGTTGGTGGGAAGGGTGAGGCGTGGGGGTCTGGGAGTACACGGACGGACACGGATAGACAGGCAGGCTTTCCTTAGCAATTTCTGGTCTTTGTGCTCTTTTCGTGACACCCCTTGCTTCACTTGCACGGGAATATGAATGGATAGTGTTGGGTTTGGTTCCCGTGCCCTCCGTCCGTCGGAGCAATTGTGGCGTGGTCTGGTGAGGAGGGGACCGTTCAAGCAGGATGCCGATGTAGTAGTAACACGCAGCCCATTGTACGTGAATTGCCGAAGCCACCTGACTTTTCGGAGGTCAAATGTGCATTGGTGACCTGATCTGGATATGGTCTAGAGGACTTGCATTACCCGCTTTGTAGTACTTCTTCCCTATCGTAAACTGGAGGCTGAACCCTTCCTTTACACTTCATGACTGTTCCTTGTCTTGCCTCTTGTCTTATCTTCTTACCTCTTTCTGTTTATCTTGTATCAAGAGATAGCATTCTTCTTGGAGTCTTATCGAGAATCTCTGTTATTTGATTACCGTCATGTCACCTTCAGCATACAATGGCGATGGCCCGTCGATAGACGCCAATGGCAGCCATCAAAAACGGGCATTGGCTCCGGGCATCTACGTTCCTACTCTCGCACTCTTTGATTCTGAGACGGATGAGCTCGACACCAAGACAGTCACCAAGCACGCTGTGCGTCTCGCCAAGAGCGGTGTCACCGGCCTTGCTGTCCAGGGCTCCAATGGCGAAGCTGTGCATCTCACCTTCGAGGAGCGAGCCCGCGTCACCAGCGCCACACGTTCGGCCCTTGATGGCGCAGGCTTCGATGACATGCCTTTGATCGTTGGCTGCGGCGCTCAGTCAACATTTGAGGCCATCTCTCTTTGCAAACAAGCTGCTGCCAACGGCGGAGATTACGCCCTCGTCCTGCCACCTAGCTACTACAGTGGTCTTTTTGACAAGGAGACGGTTGTGAGCTACTTCAACGAGGTTGCTGACAAGTCTCCCGTGCCGATTATTATTTACAACTACCCCGGCGCAACACCCGGCCTGGACCTCAACTCAGACACACTCATCACCCTGAGCAAACATGACAACATCATCGGCTGCAAGTTCACCTGTGGCAACACCGGAAAGCTCAGTCGCGTCGCCTCAGCCACTAAATCCTCTGGCACGAACTTCCTCTGTTTCTCCGGCTCCTTCGACTTCACCCTCCCCTCCATCGCAGCCGGCGCTTCAGGCGTAATCGGCGGCTTAGGCAACGTCACGCCCCGGGCAGGAGTTAGACTGTGGGACTTGGCGATGGATGCGAAGAGGGCGGATGAGGCGAGGGAGTTGCAGAGGGTTGTTGCGGATGGGGATTGGATGATGATTCAGACGGGTGTTGTTGGTGTTAAGGCGGCGTTGAGGGATGGGTATGGATATGGTGGGTGGGCGAGGAGGCCATTGCCGAGGTTGGGGGAGGAGAAGGTTGCTTGGATTAGGGATGGGATGAAGGCGTTGTTGAATGTTGAGAAGGAGTTGGAAAGCTCATAGTTTCGGTTGAAGTGTGAGAGAAAATAGTGCTTGTTCGAAATGGTCGTCTCGTAGCGAATGCATCATCGTCTGTTCAATAATTATGCATCTAGTCATTTCCAGTCACTCTGATCATATGTGCGATCAGGACCATCAACATGGAGCTCACGGGTCAAATTGGACATTAGGTATTTGAAATGGTAGTCTATTCATTCTATTTTGATCATCAATTCATCATATTTATAGCACAGCAGTGCACTCGATCTCAACATCAGTGTTGAGCGGGAGAGTCTTGACAGCGACGCATCTACCCATCAACTATTATTAGCAAAAGACTCAAATCATTACCAGCCGCAATCGCAGCGATTGTGACGCGAAGGGGAGGTTCAGAGGGAAACTCACGTCCTGCAAGGCTTGACGTCACCCCAGTAAGTGCTGTAGATCTCGTTCATCGCGGCAAAGTCATCCATGTTCGAGAGGAAGACGTTGACCTTGACGACATTTTCGAGGCTGGTGCCTGCGGCCTCGAGGATGGCCTTCAGGTTCTGGATGCACTTGTGGGTGTGGGCTTGGACGTCGCCATCGATGAGCTTGCCGGTCTCGTGATCCTGCATTGGTCAGTCTTTGTTCTCTCGAAACTATGGACATGATTGAGGAAAAAAGGTGTGAATGGAAGGCCTACCATGGGAACTGCGCCGCTGACGAAGACGAAACCTCCGGCCTTGATGGCCTGGCTGTAGATGCCGGGGAGGGGCTTGGGGGCATTGTCGGTAAGAACGGCGACCTTCTTGTCAGACATGATGACTGTGTTTGTGTAAAGGGTTCGTAAAGATTGAGGTGAGGCTGAATGCAGGATTGGAGATGGCAAGAGTGAATGTGAATGATGAGAAAAAGAAAGAAAGATGACCCCTCCAAAAAGTTACAGAACAACTTTGTAGCACAGCGTGCGAGATCGGCGGTGTTGGAGCTCGCCGCCCCTCGTTGGTGAGGGGTCAGGCACCAGGAAAGTTGCCTTCAGGGCTGCAAGTGATGCTACAAGCACTAACTCACTCGATCTTGCTACGAAACGATACAGACACGTTTCGATTGCCCCTCATGGGCGTCTACACAAACATTGCTAGGCTGAAGCTCACTCGCAACCAAAAGTCCTTGGCGGACTTACAAGCCCCTCAACCCCTCCGTGGAGATGTGGGACATGAAAGAGTTCCGAGCATCCATCGAGAGCTACAGTTACAGCTACAAAAGGATCATGATTCCCTGACCCCCGTGTAGAAGCAAGAGAGCAACCTTGGGGTAACCTTCGGCCGTATTCTACCCGACCATGACCCCCTCTCATCCCCTTCCTCGCACAATACCTCCCAATTCATCCTCACACCTGCTCAAGAACAATACTCGTCTAAGATGCCTCCCCCGAATTGACCCCCAAAGCGCCACCACCATTGATGGCAACCCTGCCTCTCACCTCTCCACTTACACGTTACCATGCCTCTTCTGGTCTAAACGGGGGGTTATCTCCCTGCACGGACACTCTTGCCATCACTTCCCCCACGTAAGTGGATAATCACGAGAATTGTGCCAAAGATGGACTAAGTCGAGTTTCCCCAGGAATTCGTGAGTGGTTTTTACGTACAATGCCGTCGGCACAAGTGGTCGCGACTCGTCATTCTCGAAGCAGTGTCGCTCCAAACTCTATGCTCCAGCGACCACTTATCGTATCTCCCTGCCTGCTGATAACAGATACAGCGCAATGCCAAACCAATTGCAAATCACCATTTGTTAAGGATCCACGTCTGCGATAGTAGCCTAGGTATTTCGCCCAGAATTAATAGCAAAAGCCAAGGAGGGAGAGAGGAGGAGGGAGGAGAGCCTCCACTCTTAAATGCCGGGTCACTATCTGGGGGAGGAAGGGAAAGATAAGCCGCTTTAGTGTGCCTTGACTGTTCGGCTCGTGTGTATGCGTGTGTGTATGCATGTGTATGCACCTTTATCATCCCCTTCCCGTCGGCCGCGATAGGAGTTAGCACCAACCACCGGCGTCATTGCCTCGTCGAGTCAGTCGCAAAGTCCTCCCCCAGTCTTGTCCCCCAGTCTTCGTCTTATCTAGCCTTCGGGCGGAAATGTCATTTTCCAGCAATCTTTCGCTTGCTGTTCATACTTTACCCTAGTTAAAGCATCTAATTATCTATCTATCTTTCTACCTTGACTGTACTGTAGCACCAGACCACTTCTAGACTCCAGCCTTCCCCCCTGTCAAAGATACACGGCCCAGACACGGCATCGTGTTTCCAGGTACCGCTCTTTGTGGCGGCGTCGCCGAGCTCAATTGATCGACACCCTGGCACTATACCACCTCCGCGATCTGACCTACCACCTGATATAAACCCATCACATTCCCCGACCACGACCTGCGTAGTCTCCTCCCATCAACTTCTCCTGGCTTCGACTCCATCTCATCCTCTTGATATCTTCCCATACATCATCGGTTGCACTATGGCGTCCGTTGACAACAAGCATGATGTCGAGTCGGCATCTGCCACCAAGTACCCCCTCGGCGTAGACTCCAACTCCAGCAAGTCGGCTGATGGCCAACCTGCTGGTGTCGCCGAAGGTACGGTACATGTCATTGATCACGCAGCTGAGAAGAAGCTGTGCTGGAAGTTTGACCTTCGTCTCATGCCCGTCCTTGCGCTCATGTGTAAGCTCTCCTCCCCGTCCTCAACTCTTCGTCGCGCGTGTTCGCTGACAGGATTATGCCGGTAGACCTCTTCAACGCGCTTGACAAGGGCAACCTGGGAAACGCACAGACTGATGGTCTTTCTGATGACTTGAACTTCAAGGATGGACAGTACAACCTCATTGTCAGCATCTTCTTCGTGCCATTCGTCGTCTTTGCGCCTCCGTTCGCTATGCTGGCGAAGAAGTACAACCCGGCAAGGGCTCTCCCAGTTATGATGTTCACGTACGTCTACACCTCCCATGTCTGTCGTCAACAAGCTCATGTCGTTCAGCTTCGGTTCCATGACACTCTGCACTGCGGCAGCCAAGAACTTCAGCGGCGTCTTTGCCGTGCGATGGTTCCTCGGAATGGCCGAGGCTGCCTTCTTCCCGAGTACGTACCACCTCTTCATTCCAGATTCGTATAGTCAATTCTGACAGAAGACAGCCGTCATCTACTACCTCACAACCTTCTACCGCCGCGGCGAACTCGCCCGCCGCCTAGCCCTCTTCTACGCCGCCTCCAACATCGCAAACGCCTTCGCCGGCCTCCTCTCCTTCGGCGTTTTCCACATCGAGAGCCACATGCCCGCCTGGCGCTACCTCTTCATCATCGAAGGCTCTCTCACCGTCTGCTTCGCCGTCTTCGCCTACTGGTACCTCCCTCTCAGCGCCGCACGGGCAAAGTTCCTCAACGAGGAGGAGAAGGCGCTCGCTTTCCATAGGATTCAGGTCGATAGTTCGTCGACTGTTGACGAGAAGTTTAGTTTTAAGGAGGCGGTGAAGATTTTCAAGTTTCCTAGTACGTATGGGTGGCTGGTCATTGAGATTTGTCTTGGTGTGCCGTTGCAGGGAGTTTCGCTCTTCTTGCCTCAGATCATTCAGCGGTAAGTACTCTTATACTTTCACCAGACGACTGTCGTTGTTGAATGAAGACTGACAATATTTGCAGCCTTGGATACTCGACTGTCAAGACCAACCTGTACACCGTCGCGCCGAACGTCACCGGTGCCGTTATGCTTCTGGTACTGGCCTTCTCTTCCGACTTTGCCAAAATCCGATTCCCGTTCATCGTCTTGGGCTTCTGCTTCACTCTCATCGGATTTGTCATTTATGCCTGCATTGATGATGTTGAGTCCAACATTCAGCTTGCATACTACGCCACCTTCATGATGTGCTGGGGTACTGCTGCACCATCTGTGCTTCTATCGACCTGGTACAACAATAATGGTAAGCATTCCTGCCTTGTGACGTAGCCACGACTCCGCTAACCGTACTTCAGTCGCGCACGAAGGTCGCCGTGTCACCCTGACCTCTGTTGGTGTCCCTCTTGCTGTAAGTTTCCTCGAGATCCTCAGCAGACTTCTCTCAATTCTAACCTTCTGCAGAACCTCATGGGTCTCGTCGCGAGCCACCTCTTCCGCCTGGAAGACGCCCCCAAATTCGAGCCCGCCCTTATTGGCACGGCATGCTTCGGTGGCTGCGGTGCGGTCACCACTGCCCTTCTCGGTCTGTACATGATCTGGGACAACAAGCGTCGCGACAGGAAGCAGGGCATCAAGGTCAAGGCGAGGGATGTGCCGACTTCGCTGCTGCGCGATGGACCTGCTTCGGATGACTTTAGGTGGTACCTGTGATCGAGGATTCTTGACGAAAAATGGCTTCTGTGGTTGTTGGTGGATTTGTTCATGAGCGCTGCTTCTGTGTTGAAGCTTCAATTGATGATTTACACGACCTGACATGATGAAAGTTTTGTGTGATTTCAATGGCCATCATGTTGAAAGGAGTTGCTCGCTACTAATGATACAGTCCTGCACTCAAACAATACTCATACACGTCCGCGGCGATCCCCAGACTGGTCTTCTACTCCGCCTTCTCCCCCAACTTATCCCCATACCACCAATGATACGCCCATTTACACCAGAACCACGTCTCAATCGTGCCATAGATGCCCAATACGGTATATAGAGCGATCTTCATGTTCTTGCTGACACCCAATCCCTCCAAACTAAACGCTGGGAGTTCATGCTGAGCATTGTTGTTGTTGTTTTGTTGTTGCTGGTGAGCAGAGTCGGGGTTTATTTGCTTTTGCTTGTCGCCCTTGGCAGCATGTGTAGAGAGTGTCGCGGCCAGCCACTGCGGTTGTGCTATTCGACCTTGTGGTGATGGATGGGACTTTGGTGATGCGAATGCGCGAGGTGGTTGGCGGATGATGCGCAGCATGATGGTGAATTGATCTTGTGAGGAAAGTTGAAGAGAACAAAGAAATCCAGGGAGATTGAGGGATGAGGTGTTGTTGTTGGTTCAGCTCGCTTATAGCACATGCAGACGTGACTGAGGCACAGCAAACATCGCGCCCGGATCTACCCGGCAGAATCACATTCGCCGCCGGGATTATGAGGCATTGGTTCGGTGAGTCACGAGGCTGTTCCTAATGGAGAAAATGAAATGCTTGGCCACCTCAATTGAGTTTTGAGATCAATGGGATAATTTCGGTTGCGATTATGCCGTCTCCGTGATTTGTTGTCGTCGTTATTCGAACGCCGTGTTGTTCTGGCAGCATCAAGCTTGCCTAAGAGACTTGTTGTCTATCACCTGCCAAGGTGGTAACCTAACATGTTTCAATTGTTCGAGATTGAATTGTCAACTATTCAACATCAAATACCGATGTATTGATCGAAAGAATGGCCTGGACGATGCCTTTCCAAATTGCCTAATAGTCCGTGCTCTTGGCCACCTCCTCGCACAGCAAGACATCGTCCCTGAACTTCTTCGTCTTCCCATCCAACGTCGTAAAACAATCCGGCCCCAACAACATCCTCAAAACCTTCCCCCTCAACTTCCCACCAAGCCCCTCCCCCGTAACAAACTCCACAATCCTTTCCGCCGCCTTGGCCGGATCACCGTTTTGCTTCCCATGACTCTGATCAAACACCTCCAGCGTCTTCCCCACCGCTCCCTTCTTGTAGTCCTCATCTAACTCACCACCGCTACTCATGCCGCCGAAGAAATTGGTGCGGTACGCACCGGGTTGGACGATGAGGGATGTGATGCCGAATTCGGCGGTTTCGACGAGAAGGCCTTCTGTGGCGCCTTCAAGGGCGAATTTGGACGCTGAGTAGAGGGCGCCTGAGGGGACGGAGAATTGGCCGGAGGCGGAGGTTAGGTTCATGATTATGCCGGAACGACGTTTGCGCATTGAGGGGAGGACGGATTGGATTGTGAAGAGGGGGCCGAAGAAGTTGATCTCCATCTGTTCTCTGGACTTGGCCTCGCTGGGAACACGTTAATCGCCGTACCGTGACAACAAGTCAGCAAGAATGACTTACGTGAAATTCTCCAGCGAACTTGTGATAGGACACCCGGCGTTGTTGAGCAGCACATCGATCTCACCATACTTCGCCATGGCATCCTCGACGGTCTTGCGTATTCTGTCCAAACCCCAGGTATTGTCCAGCTCAATGACATTGCCTCCAGCCTTCTCAATATCCGCGACAGCTTCTTGCGACTTTTCTCTGCTGCGAACTGAGCCGATCACCTTGTGGCCTGCGGCAAGTGCCTTGAGACACGCGTGGTAGCCGAAACCGGTAGAAGCACCGGTTATCAACCATAATGGAGCCATGTTGTCAATTGATGCAATTTGTGTTTTTGGAATAAATCGTTGATTACTCGATTTCTCACAAGCGACAAATATGAGATCTCAATCTTGGCTTATTTACAGACAAGCTGTCCCCGATGACCTATTTATGAGCCGCCTTGGACACTAACGGCATGAGGGGAAAAGCTTTTCCCCATGTCGGCTCTACGCGTGCTACTATTCATCGACTATCGTTGTCGCAGACTCGCAGTCGCCACTTGTTACCCACACCTGTGCGGTTAGCTACCATGCGCTCAACGCTTGGTCCTTACACCCCTCGTCATGACATAGCTCCTCGGTCTGGGGATGTTTACCATGATTCAAGCCCCCGAAGCGCTGTAACCGGGAGTCGAGTGGCCAAAAGGGCACCAGATCCAGCCAGAGACGATTGGCTGGTTGAAGCGAAGTGCGCTAGGCCGCGTTGTAACCATCTGAGACTCAATGCATGACGATGCTTCCTCGAGCTGAACCGCAGAGGTGGACCCCGTGCCTCGGTGACGGGGCAATGGAGCAAATGTCATGTATTTGTCACAGATAGGCTGTTGAAGCTATTTAAGCGATGGTCCCCACGCACAATTGCCGAGCTGGATGATTTGAAGCTGAGTCTCATTCTAAGTGATAACGTTGTTGCGATATTTACCGTCATCATGTCTGAGAAACTTACATTCCTTGACTTGCCTAGCAGGCCGCCATGCAAGACTTGGTCGTTGAACCCATGGAAGAGTAAGTAAAGCGGACATCGCTCGCGAGACTTGTAGCTAATGTTGTGTAGCTCGCTTGATGCTCAACTTCAAGGGCATCGACTACCAGACTCAATGGGTGAGTACAACCAAGCCAATTGAGGTCAATCACATCTAACGCCGGGCAGGTCGAATACCCAGACATCAAGGATACCATCAAGGACCAGTAAGCTCACCTCTATCCTAGAGTAACACGGCCAATCCTGACACCGAGACAGTGTTCAGCCAAATGAAGGCGGCTGGCCATATACCATCCCAACCGTCAAATTTCCAGACGGCACCTGGGTGATGGACTCCAAGAAAATCGCAGAAGCGATTGAATCCCGCTACCCCGAGCCTTCAGTCCGTCTCGACTCTCCCTACCAAGCCAAGATCGAGGAGTTCGTCGGGCCCCTCGCCAACAAAACCTTCGGCCTCTTCATCGACAACCTCCCCAAGAACGTCCTCAACCCGCGCAGCTCCGAGTACTGGTTCGCCGACCGCGCCAAGATCGTCGGCTGCCCTTGCGACGAGTTTGAGAAGAAGATGGGTGGACAGGCGGCGATTGATGCGGCCAAGGAGAACCTGCTGAAGGTCACGGAGCTGTACAAGGAGAATAGCGAGGGGCCGTTCTTGGAGGGAAAAAAGCCGATCTATGCTGATTTCCAGTGGATTGGATATCTGGTGTTCATCCAGAGGTCTGCTCCGGACTGGTTCGAGAAGGTGCTTGAGGCGACTGGGGATGCTGAGTTGCACAAGGCGGTTTTGACTGCTGCCAGCCCGTACCTCGAGCGCGACGATCACTAGATCGTTGCAAGTCTACGTAGTAGCAAGCATCAATCGACCAAGATTGTATACTCTCTGATAAAGTCGATGTCGATTTACAGTCTCATATTTGTCAAGGTGATTGATGAAGATGTTTTGTGAAGACCCCTCCTGCTTACCAGCCGTGACGACCCCTCCTCCGATGGTCGCTCCGCTGCCCCGCGCCGGTGCAGCCTCCGCCGAATTTCTCTGCCCCACCAAACTTCGTCATAACGCCGTGGCATGTCAAGAAGCGCCTCACCCGTGAAAACCTGAAGCTGCAATTATTCAACTCACTTCAAACATCCATCTTCTGATACCCAAATTACGACTTAGTCTCATCAATTGATACCCAAAACAACCACTCTTTCACGACAACCACAACCACCATCATGTCTCAGCTCGAAGGAAACAAGCTCGCCTTCATTGGCGGCGGCAACATGGCTTACGCCATCATCAGCGGCCTGGTCTCCCAGGGTCTCTCCAAGGAATCAATCATCGTCTCCGAGCCATGGGAAGTCAACCGCAACAAGGTCGCTGACCTCGGCGTCCCAACCACCACCGACAACCTCGAGGCTGCCCGTGACGCCGACATTGTCATCATCGCCGTCAAGCCTCAGGTCTGCAAGTCTGTCTGCGAGGAGATGCGCTCCGTCTGGGGTCATCGCCAGTCTCTGCCTATTATTCTCAGCATCGCTGCTGGTATCACGCTTGGTAGCTTGAAGAACTGGACCAAGACTGATGATGGAAAAACGGCGCCTACGGTTAGGGCTATGCCTAACACCCCTGCGCTGGTCGGAGAGGGTGCTGTTGGTCTTTTCGCCAGCGATGATGTTACTGAGGAACACAAGAAGCGTCTTGACACTCTGCTCAGGAGTATCGCAAAGGCTGTCGAGTGGGTGAACAAGGAGGAGCTCCTCGACGTCGTCACCGGCCTGTCAGGTAGGTCCCTCAGCCTGCCCATCCCCATCTCCCCACAAACTAATCTTGTCTCTTCAGGTTCCGGCCCTGCCTACTTCTTTGCCATCGTCGAGCACCTCATCGCCAGCGCCACCGCCCTCGGCCTCCCCGAAGACGTCGCCACCCGTCTCGCGACCCAGACCTGCGCCGGCGCCGGCAAGATGCTCGTCGACTCCTCCGACCCGCCTTCCAAGCTGCGCACTTCCGTCACGAGCCCCAACGGTACCACACATGCTGCGCTTGAGACCTTCAAGAGCTTAAACCTTGACAAGGTCATTGATGCTGGTGTCAAGGCCGCTGCGGAGAGGGGTGCTGAGCTTGGCGAGTCTCTTGGAAAATGACTACCCGACCAAAGCAAGGCGAAGTTATGATGAAGCATATAGACGTAGTATGATGACGGAGTAGGAATGATACATAAAAGCACCCTTCAATTTCAACACATTGACTCATCAAACATCCCTGAATTCATCCATCAACGTCACTGTCACCGACTGGCATCACGAGACCTGCTGACTTTGATCTTTGTGCCATGCGTCACCAAAGGTGTCTCTGATGAGGTTCCTTCATTGGTGCTACGCACTTTGACATTGAATGAGCTGCGTGCTCCGTTCTGATTGACGTTAGACGCACATCTACAGAAAGAGAATGTCGTTTGACCTACCAACTCAGCAATTGCACATCCCTGCCCAAAGGCTACATCGATGAGCTGTGTTAGGTCTTCGCCTCTCATCATTTGACATTCGAATCCAATTCTTGCAAGGCATTGAGGAGGGTTGGGCCCTGTCATTAGAGGCCGCCTTTCCTCAATGTTGTGCTTTCCGAGTGACCTGAATCAAACGCAAAAGAATGCCTTGGGTGTACGTAAAGGCTCGAAAGATTGGCATGAAGACTTACGCATGAACTACAGCAGTAGAAATCCCCAAAGAGGCGATAATCTGTATATATAGCTAGGAACTATCCACCGCCGAGACTCGATCAAAACATGCAACGACAGAATTCCCGGAGAAGTACAAGAAAGATTATACCCGGATTTCACCAGCGACGAAAGACGAGCAGACGGAGAAGAATGTGTAACCAAGCTCAGCGACCCAGGGCTTGCGCATGTCCTGCCAAGGGTGTTTGCTACATGCAGTACCATTGCGAGAACTACACTGCGAAGGCTGACAACGGCGAAGAGTGGGTATGTCATCTACAGTACGATGAAACTCTCTCCAATTATGGGTATCCTCAGAAATGCTTCTGGGGAATGAATAACCCCAACGCGAACCCGATACACTGTCCACATTACAAGCTTGTACCAGACGGTTACTGTTCGGTGGTGGCTTTTGAACTATGCGACAATTGCGTCGATGGAGCATATTTTGATCTACAAAAACCGAATTAGACCTGGTTGCATTGCTCTGCAATGCTGGCTATTCCAAATCTCCACTGACAATGTCGGATTCGCTAACATACCACTAGAGAAGTGCTATACAAAGACAGTCAATGGTCAACAGATAGTAAGACTCATTCGCTGCCTTTTTAAGCCTGTTGCCGCCGGTGTCGTGTTTACTGGCTGACTCAAGCCGGTTGTTGAAGGGAGTCTTGTGATGTACTGATATATGTGGTTAACGCAAAGTCAGAGACATCATACTCAAAGCTATGACCAACTGCCGCAACGGCTGTTCTTGACCATTAGAGGATGTTAATACAGTTTTATAACGCTCGAAGCTGGTTCATCAACGGGATGCGATCGAGCAAACCTAGATCACCCTTCATTCATCAAACGCTCGCAGATTACACGATCAGGTACTTGCGACGATCTAAGGAAACCTCAGGGACATTATGTGCCAACTTCTGCGGCAACGACTGGCATGCGCATGCCCTCACCAAGAATGGTGTCATCAGAACTACTATGCCTTGAAGCGCGTGGAAGCCGAGGCAGAAACCGGCGACGCATGGGAAGGTCATTTGCAGTTCCCAGGCTCTGAGTGGATCTTGTTCCATTACAAACTTTTGGGGATGTGCGACTTGTCGAGACGACATGGCGAGAAAGACCCGTGGGTTTGTCCAAGACTCCACGCCACGAAGGATCAGGATCCTTCGTCAGTCTGTGCAGTCGAAGAGAATGAGCTATGCGCAACCTGTGAGGATGGAAAATGTGAGAAATTGGCGGTTCCTGAGGACGAAGGCATCCCGCTCTTCCGATGAATGTTCTTTGTGGTCGATATCCGCACTGCTGGTTTCGTGGTCTGCAGCGAGGTTGCCTGAGTGTAGGACTCGAGATGTTCACCACTGAGTTATTCAAGCAACAAGGGCATAGTACTTTGTGAAATATATTCTCATGAACTCAAGAAGAAGATGCTATCTACCATGGCTTGACCTTCTGCATGCTGCCCTCCTCAACCAATGCCTTGTGCAAATCGAAGCTGTTAAAGAGCAGGTGAGGCTCGTGACCCATACCCTTCCTCAAGCAGTCGCTCTCAGCCTTCTCAAAGTAGTGCTTCAGGATAGGCTGGTAGACAGGGTGCGCGCACTTGCTGATGATCAGACGAGCCCTCTCCCTGGGGCTCAGGCCACGGACATCAGCGAGACCCTGCTCAGTGACAATCACGTCAAGATCGTGCTCGGTCTGGTCGATGTGGGTGCACATGGGGACGATGCAGGAGACACCGTGAGGGTCGGTCTTGGAGGGACGGGTGGAGGGTGTGTGCATGATGGAGTACTTGGAGGAGCGGAGGAAATCGGCGGAACCACCGAGACCGTTGAGCATGCGGGAGCCCATAACGCAGGTGGAGTTGGCGTGGGCGTAGATGTCAACCTCGACGGGGGTGTTCATGCCGATGACACCGAGACGACGGATGACCTCGGGGGAGTTGGAGATGGACTGGCTGCGGAGGAGGAGCTTGTCGTGGTAAGCCTCCCAGTTGTCGTAGAAGCGCTTGAATCCGTCGGGGGAGAAACGGATGGAAGTGGCGGTCGCGTAGTCGAGACGGCCAGAGTCGAAGAGATCGAGGAAGGTATCCTGGATGACCTCGGTCCAGACGGTGAGGTTGCGGAAGTTGGAGTTGTTGAGGCCACCAATGATAGCGTTGGCGACGTTGCCAATGCCACTCTGGAGGGGAAGGAGGTTCTTGGGGAGACGGCCATGGGCGACCTCGTGCTCGAGGAACTCGATCAAGTGGCCGGCGATGCGGAAAGAGGCCTCATCGGCATCGGTGTTGGGGAGGGTGGCGTCTTGGTAGTCGGACTCAATAACACCGACAATCTTGGAGGGGTCGATCTTAATGGAGGTGCTACCAATGCGGTCCTGGACGCCGGTGATGTTGATGGGCTTGCGGTGAGGAGGCAGGTCGGTGCCAGTGATGTCGTGGAGGCCGTCGAATGAGGGAATGGCGGTGTTGACCTCGACGATGATCTTGTTCGACATCTGGATGAGCTCGGGAGTCGCGCCAACGGAGGCACCAGGAACGATGCTACCGTCCTCCTTGATATCGGTCGCCTCGACGACAGTGACGTCGAGCATGTTGTTCGGCCTGTCCTTGGTGTAGTAGCCCTACAATCCTGTCAGTCCTCTGTCCCATGCTCCATAGTTGCGATGCACTTACGTAGACGAGATCGACGGGGAACATGGACAAGTGCTTATCGAAGAAGTTGATGCGACCCTCGTTGATACCCTTGGAAATCTGCTTGCCGACCTGGTGAGGGCTTCGACGGTCAATCATGTCCAGTCCCGCCCAGCGGTTCTCGGTCTCGGCACCAGAAGAAGCACCGACGAAGAGCGAGTACTTGAGCTTGCCCTGGAGGTTATTCTGCTCGACGTGATCGGCCATATAGGTAGGCATTTTTCTGTTATGCTTGGATTAGCAATTGTCCTCTTTGCTTGAGTCGTTCATCGTTGTTGCAGCGTTGCGGTGCTGTTTGGAGCTTGGGATGGCTTACTTCGGATAACCAACACCGGTGAAGCCGGACCAACCAATGTACGCGCCATTGGGGAAGTGCTGCATCATGTCCTCAGGCTTGCAAAGCTTCTTGAGAAGCGCAGGGTTGCGAATTCGCTGCTTAAGCGCAGCTGAGGCCACTGGAGAAGCCATTGTGAATGTTGTGTTGGTGTTGTGGTTGACGGGCTAATGCCGAGGATATGAGGTCAGAATCGAGCGACAGGCAACGAAGCCTCAAATCACAATCCCAGCTCCAGGCCGTGAATGCGCTGAACAGCTGTTGAATGAGTGTAAAGCTGGAAGAAAGAGGCAATACACGAACTTGCGCAACTCAGCACGCGAGCAAAAGACCTGTGCGACAAATCTGTTGAAGCAGAATGGTGCGGTTGTCTTATGATGCAAGTTTGGGGAAGTGGAAGGAAAGGGAAAAGGAAGACCTGACCAGAAGCAGCGCCGGCAACTGACGCAAGGATCTTCGGTGTCTGGAAGTCAATTGTTGCCGTTACCGACTTTAGTTTCCCCCACCTCTAACGCTATTCGGCGTGCCTGGGCACTGACAAGAAGGGGCGGCGAGTTGGAGCATGGCATGACTAGGGCCGTCCTCTGTCCGTATCGTTGCATTGCTGCGTGCGGAGGCCTGGATAAGCTCTGCCACACCAGGAGGTTCTCCACCAGCACAGAGGTGATTGTACGATGTACCATGGCCAGATGCTTGGGGTTGGCTCAATGCAGCTGGACACTGAGAAGATGTCTTCCTTGCATTCTTTTGTTTATTTACACATCTTCATCATAATTCCTGAATTTGCTTCTCTGTAAGTCGTGTTAACCTTTACTTGCCTAATCGAGTCAGTTCCGTTGCCCCGTCTAACCCTAACCCGCCGTCCGGCTCTGTTCGGCTCTTCCGGCGGCCGGGCGAAAGGAGGACAAACAGCCAGACAGAGGCACACACACACATTGAACGGTGGATGGTTGCAGCACCCAAGCGTGACTGTGACGCGCCTTGCCGAGAGATGGCTTGACCTTATTCTAAGCTCGGCTAATCATCTGCGCCGATTACGCCCTCCTCCCCAGACTCCAGGCAGGCATGGCACTACTCTTGATTGGCTGAACCCCAATTCGCGACAGGGCTCTGCGTTGCTTTTACGTGCAAGGTTGCATGGGAGAGGACTTGGCTTTCATCATCATTTATTGTGTGTCGTGATGCATCTATTGCTGCGCAACCAATTCGCACTTCCGTTAAGACTCTATGGCAACGTGTATCCTCCGTCGATCACGAGGTTGGCACCCGTCATGTAGCTGCTCGCGTCGCTGGCCAGGTAAACGTACGATCCCTTGAGCTCAGGCGCCAAACACAAACGCGCGCCAGGGATCATGGAGAACCACTTGTCACGCCACTCCTTGGGGTGCACATCCAGCATCTCCGTCGCGATAAAGCCCTGCAAAATGAAGCAAATATCAGCCTTATCTCATGGCAGTGTTTTTGGTCGTTGAGAACTTACCGGCGACACACAGTTGACTCGTGCAAAGTCTGTCCACTCCACTGCCAGACTCTTTGCAAGGTGAATCAGACCGGCCTTTGACGCGTTGTATGCAGCCTGTGTCTGAGGAACGTTGACGAGGATACCGCTCACGCTGGCTGTGAAGATGATGCTTCCTCGTGTCTTCTTTCCCTTCATCACCCTCGCCGCCGCCTGTGCGGTCCAGAATGCGCCATTCATGTTCACATCGAGCATCTGACGGAACTTATCCTCCGGATAATCCTCAGCAGGAATATGGTCCGCTATACCAGCGTTCGCGACAACAATATCCAAGCTACCACCTCCGATCTCGTTCGCAGCTTGTTGAACGACAGAGTTCACGGCTGCGCAGTCGGTGACATTGCATTGATACGCCTTGACGGTCTTGCCGCCGTTCTCTTGTGAGAGTGTGCTGGTGAGTGCTGCGATCTCGTCCGACTTGGTGCTGGAGTATGTGAATGCGACTGTCGCGCTGGCCTCCAGAAGACCACGGACGACTTCGAGACCGATACCGCGCGAGCCACCAGTCACGAGAGCTGACTTGCCCTCGAGAGAGAAGTGCGACAGCACTGGGCTGGTTGGGTTGGGGTGTGCTGCGAGGACCATTGTGACGATGTGGTTCTAGACGATGAGACTGATGCAAATTGCAGGAACGAAACAGATTCTGCACTTCTAGTCTAACATATACCCAGAGAGAAACTCGTCCTTACATTCTTTCGTAACTCTTGCAGGCTGACGATCGTTTTGGAGCGACAGGTCTACTCCGAGCGCTTTGCCCCATCTTCTCCGCACAGGGCGACAGTCGACCGGCGGACGTGACCTCTCGTCGCATTCTCCTCGATTCCTCCAAGTCGGCCAGAAATCCATTGTAGGGTCGCAAAATGTGAGTGTGGGCTCTTCATGGCGCCTTCTTGAGTCTCTTCGTGACTTGATGTTATGTTCAGATTCATGTACACACAATGGACCAATGTTTGAAATATGGGCAAGACTTTATTTTACGGTATTCTGCATGCTACTTCTGTACGCCTTCAATCACAACCTTCAAAGTGTTCTCTCCAGCTTGTCTGACTAGCTCAAATGCCTCCTCTGCCTGCTCAAACTTGAAGCGATGTGTGATCAGCTTGCGTGGCTGAACCTTGCCGCTTGCCACAAGCTGGACTGCTTGCGGATAGCAGCCAGTAGAGTAACGGATCGAGCCCTTGACAGTCAAAGCTCTGATACAGGCAGTTGTGATTGGGAACACAACGTTCTCGCGTCCCATGCCTGCTTGCACGTACATTCCCCCCTTCCGAGCAGCGAAGATGCCTGCTTGGATGCAAGGTTCGGCACCGGTACACTCCAGCACTACATCGAAGCCCTCGCCAACACCATATTGGGCGACAATCTTCTCTCCGACTGCTCGCGCTGCATCAACGGGGTCTACACCGTCGGCAGGCTTAGCTTTGTTGACAAATACCTCATCGGCTGCGAAGTCTCGTGCGAATTGTGCTCGGGACTCGGAGATGTCGACGCCAATGACCTTGTTTGCGCCAGCTGCTTTGGCCACTGCTTGACACAAAACACCAATAGGACCACAACCAAGCACCAGGACGTTCTGACCAGCTTTTAGCTCTGCGACCTTGCCAATCTGAACCGCAACAGCGACAGGCTCAACAAGAGCACCATCCTCAGAGGACATGTGATCAGGAATAGGATAGACATAGTCTGAAGCTACAATGTAGTACTTTTGAAGCGTACCATCATGAGGGGGTGTCGCAGCAAACACAGTGTCGGCGCAAAGGTTATAAGCACCAGATCTGCAGTGATCGCATCGTCGGCAAGGAACACCGGGCTCAATAGCCACGCGATCGCCGACCTTGACGTTTTTGACCTTGCTGCCTACCTCCACGATGGTACCTGCGCTCTCATGGCCGAGAACGATGGGGCTTTCGAGGATGAAGTCGCCGATGCGGCCGCGTTGCCAGTAGTGAACATCACTGCCGCAGATGCCGGTCTGTTCGATGTGCACGCGGACATCGTGCTCGTCGCGAAGTTGTGGGATGGGACGCTCTTCAAGAGAGACGTTCTTGATTGAGTGGAGGACGAATGCTTGGTTCTGAACGTGTTAGTCAAGAAGACCGCATCTATGCATATATTAAACCTACGATTTCTGTCATGGTGACGGCTTGTGATAAAACGAAACTTCAGGTCTTAGCTGAGTATTTCCAAGAATCTTGAACACAATAAAACGGAATAGAGAAAGTCAATAGATCATAATATTCTGATCCCGATGAATGCCTTGAGTTGGCCTTCACTTGTAAGCCCCATGATGCGGGGAAACCCACTTTCTCCAACTCGAGGCGCATGAGAAGCTTTGACTGAGGGTGACAGCAGACCGTGAGCGCTCCCCACCTGAGCTGAGCTTAGTTGGGGTGAGACCTGACGATAACGAAAGTATCTCAGAAGGATATATGGACTTGGACTGGAGCGAGTGAGCCAAGGCTGAAGACACTGGGCTGGCATACTATCACGCGAAGCGCGTTGCCAAGATGGACTCAACCTACGACGCCCTCGTGACGAGAATCAAAACACAATGGGAACACCGCTCCTCCAACGGTCACCCTCGCCTTCTCATCGCCCTAGCCGGCCCTCCTGGTAGCGGCAAAACCACCATCGCAGCGCAGGTCGCCTCCCGCCTCGGCCACTGCCACCCCTCCATCTCCATCGCCCACATTTCCGCCGACGGATTCCACCTCCCGCTCTCAACCCTCCGTGCGCTGTCCAACGCGGCCGAGGCACTTGCCCGCCGTGGGGCAGCTTGGACGTTCGACGCGGAGGCTACGGCGGACCTGGTCGACCGTCTCCGTAGTGAGGCCGGGACGAATGATGTTGTTGTTCCTACATTTGATCATGCGATCAAGGATCCGGTTGAGGATGGTTTAGTTGTGGGGAAGGATGTGATGGTGTGCTTGATTGAGGGGAATTATTTACTTTGTGATGAGGAGCCATGGGCGAGGATTGGGAGAGTTGTGGACGAGAGGTGGTTGGTGGAGGTTGAGCCGGAGCTGGCTAGGAGGAGGGTCGCGGAACGGCATTTGGCGGCTGGGATCGAACCAACGATGGACAAGGCTTTGGCAAGAACAGATGAGAATGACATGGTCAACGGCGAGTTCGTCATGGCTCACAGCAAAGGAAAGGAAGATGTGTTGATACACAGCATAGAGGAACCTCATATCTGAACACGTCACATATTGAACTTCCATAGCAATAACGACTATGCACCTCGTACTGCTCATGTTGTCCTGAAATCCTGGCAAATGTTTGTTCTCAAAGACTCCACTGATCATAAGGCGTTGTGTTGCGGGCACGACATTGCAGGGCATCTGTCACCCGCAACACACCCCATTCTCAGTTATGCATTTCCGTCACAAGTTCGGGGGTGAGTGACCCTGCTCCCATGGTAAGTGGGTTTCGAGAATATGTCCGATCGAAAGCTCTCCAAAAACGGATGTGGGCAATCACGTCTGTAAGTAACCATGTCGTATAAGTGCCATCCCTACGCGACCACAGCACTTTGCACATTATATTATGAACCTTGAGTACTACTACACACTAAAACATCATCCTTATTCTCGAAATTCCCAAACGACAAATCACCAAAGATGGCTTCTAATGGCACAAACGGAACAAATGGTGCGAATGGCCGCGTTTCCATTCGCAAGCCGAACCCTCCCGTCGAGGACAGCGTCTTCAAGTCTCTGAGGCTCGATGGCAGGACAGCCATCATTACTGGAGGATGCGGAGGAATTGGTTACGAGATTGCTCGGGGTCTCGCTGAGGCTGGTGCCAACGTATGTACCATTCTTTTGCAATTGCGAAGATCATAGCTAACAGAAGTTGTCTTGCAGCTCGCTCTGTGGTACTTCTCATCAAAGAACGCCGACAAGCTCTCTGCGACAATCGTTCGTGATTTCGGTGTCAAGGTTCAGACCTACCAAGTCGACATTCGCGATCACAAGCAAGTCGAGTCTACAGTCACACAAGTAGTCTCTGACTTCGGCTGTCTCGACATCATCATCGCCAACGCTGGCATTCCCACCAAAGCTGGAGGTCTCGACGACCGCGTTGAGGATTGGGACAACGTTCGCGCAATCGACTTCGATGGCACATACTACTGCCTCCGCGCTGCCGGTCGCGTTTTCCGCGATCAAGGCCGTGGTGTCGCAGTCGTCACATCCAGCATGAGCGGCCACGCTGCCAATGTGCCCCAAGAACAGAGCTGTTACAACGCTTGCAAGGCCGGCTGCATTCACCTGGCAAAGAGTCTTGCAGTTGAGTGGGCGAAATGGGGAGGCAGGATCAACTCTGTTAGCCCTGGCTACATCGACACTGCTATCTCAGGGGATTGTCCTTTTGAGATGAAGGAGGAGTGGTTCTCGTTGACACCCATGAAGCGTGACGCTGATCCGAGGGAGTTGAAGGGTGTTTACTTGTACTTGGCGAGTGATGCCAGCTCTTACACGACGGGAGCTGACTTCATTGTTGATGGCGGCTACACTGCCAGGTAGAAGACCTGCAACCAATAAAATATTATTATCAATTACACATGAATAAAGTTCTATCTTCGTAAATTGTGATGTCTATTCAAAACTTCAAACAGTAAATACCAGCAATCGCTGTCCAAATGACTGTAGTCATCCTTCAATGACGGCCTCGCAATGCATCGCAGCAGCATCACCGAAACGCACTT
This sequence comes from Sarocladiaceae sp. CBMAI 1973, assembly GCA_021347865.1. Lineage (NCBI taxonomy): Eukaryota > Fungi > Ascomycota > Sordariomycetes > Hypocreales > Sarocladiaceae > Sarocladiaceae sp. CBMAI 1973. The sequence goes on along the minus strand of WNLN01000051.1, from coordinate 64,847 downwards.
AGTGGCAGTCTAATGACATTCCATTATTCCCGGACCAACAACTCCTTCGCACAATCAGATCAGACCATCCTCCAGCCCAGCCAAGTCATTGGCCTCAAACCACCGCCCACTAACACGAGTCAGTCTCCCCCTCACCCGGAGGGCGACAGTCACCCTCGACTAACGCGGATGCTCCACCCCCAGGTCTAGCGATGCCTCACGCGTCAAACCTTCCCCAGGTCAATGGAGATGATTCCCCAGGTCCACTGTAGCGTGCGTTATGGCCAGACGTCCGACTTGCCGGGATGCCGGGGTAACTGAGCCTTGTAATTGACTTTCCTTGCTTTGATGTGAAAAGGGATATAATGCTTGTGTTGCCTCCTAATGTTCCAAGAGGTGCAATCGCTTGAATGAGAGCATAGCTTGGCCAACCTTCGTTAAGATTTGCGTTCTTTTGCTCTCGGCCTTCAACCACAATCACTTCTTCATCATGAGTCCCCCTACGCAGAAGGAGCGCGATGCGGCGATCGTCGGCACAGAACTTGCTGAGGTCCTCCCTCAGACCGAGAAGTACTGGTTCCAACAGCCTCATCTCCTCCGATTGAACTTGCTTCTGTGCATTCCTCTTCTGTCCAGCTCAGTCTCTGGATACGACGGTAAGAAAGTCTTTAAGCCGCCAGCTTACACAATTGCTAACAGTTGCAGGCTCTTTGATGAACGGACTGCAGTCTCTTCACCAATGGAGAGAATACTTCAACCATCCCACAGGAGAGACCCTTGGCCTCATCAACGCTGCGCAGTCCATCGGATCCGTTCTCGCCTTGCCATTCGTTGGTACCCTATCCGATAAGTTCGGCAGAAAGCCCGTCATCCTAGCCGGCATTATCATCATTTGTGTCGCCGCTGCCATCCAAGCTGCCTCTATCAACTATGCCATGTTTGTCGTCGCACGTATCATCGTCGGCTTTGGCGGCATGTTCGTCGTTCAGCCCTCCCCGATGCTGATTGCCGAGCTGGCCTATCCGACGCATCGTGGAAAATACACGTCTGCTTTCTGGACGCTGTACTATCTCGGTGCTATCCTCGCTTCCTGGATGACATTCGGTACTCAGGTCTACGAGACTACAATTTCATGGAGACTCCCCTCAGCGTTGCAGGCTGGTTTCCCTCTTGTGCAGCTGATCTTCTACAAGGTAAGTTCCCCCTTTCGAAAGACAGAGCCAAAAGACTAACTGTACATGCAGTGGGTTCCTGAATCACCGCGTTGGCTCGTCGCTCAAGATCGCCCTCGTGATGCAGCTGCTATTCTCCAGAAGTACCACGACCCTCACACCGTCGACTCCCCTCTCGTCAGCCGCGAACTGGCCGAGATTGTCCAGACCATTCACAACGAGAGACTAGCCAAGACAACCGGATGGGGAGCTCTGATCAGCACACCCGGCAACCGCAAGAGGACACTCATCGCCGTCTGCACCGGAGCCTTTGCGCAGTGGAATGGTATCGGTGTTGTCTCGTACTACCTCACGCTTGTGCTTGACTCTGTTGGCATTACCGACACCTTTACTCAGACTTTGATCAACGGCCTGCTCCAGATCTTCAACTTTGCGGCAGCTCTTGGGGCGGCTTTCCTGGTGGACAGACTCGGTCGTCGCACACTGTTCCTGTGGAGTGGGATTGGCATGTTCATTTCTTATGTCATCTGGACTGCATGCTCTGCTCTCAACAGTGAGACTGGTAACAAGAAGGCCGGTATCGTTGTGGTGGTCTGCTTGTTCACGTACTTCTTCCACTACGACATTGCCTATACTCCGTAAGTAACTCCCTCCTACACAACTATGAACACTACTGACCGGCTCGTCAGTCTTCTCTTCGGCTATCCGACCGAGATCTTCCCATACTCTCTACGTTCCAAGGGCCTGGCTCTGGAACTCTTTGCAATCTACGGCTCACTCATCATCGCCGCCTTCGCCAACCCGATCGGTCTGAACAATATCGGCTGGAAGTACTACATCGTCTTCTGCGTTCTTCTAGTAGTGTTCTTCTTTGTCACATACTTCCTCTTCCCAGAGACCAAGGGCTACAGTCTGGAGGAGATTGCTCGGGTGTTTGATGGTGAGGATGCTGAACAGGAGGAGAGGATCAAGCAAGCACAGGAGGGCAAGTTGGCTGAGACGATGGAGCCGGTGAGCCACCACGAGAAAGTGTAAGAGGAAAGATTGTCTGGACTTGGAGACAATCTTGATTTGTATTATGTAGAGCCAACAGACCTCGCCTCTGATCGAAGACATTTGACTCGAAGCGATTCAATGTTGCGATCTTGTTTAAAGATGCACTCAATAGTGAACACTTCCTTCTTCGGTCTTGTAACTCGCATTCAGTCCTGACTTATAAGACGAATCATCTGTTCAGCCTCGTGACCTTGGCAATGCACCTCGCCAAAATTCCCCCGAGCTGTTCCTCATTATCAAATAGCTTCTCCGCATTGAATAATAATTGACGCACAAACATACTAAGAAACCTGTATAAACACATGATCGCTTAGCCCCATCGACTCCGCATTCTCCGGCCGCCGGAACGGCACTAAGACGCTCAGTGGTGTGGGCACGAACGCAATCCTCCGACAGGGCGACAATCAACCTCAACTCTACACTCTCAACCCTGCGGGCATAATACACAGTTGGGTGAAATCGAGATCTCGGAACTGTATGATGGATCAATTTCCGAACCCCGTGGGTGCCGATGGGGTTGCTGCGCAGCCTGGGGTCGGTGTGGTGGCGGGTGACGTTGAGCCGTTCTTTGATCTTGCGTATGGCGCTTCGGAACAGGCTTGTAAAGAGTGTCGGCGGCGGAAGGCGAGGTGTAATCGGGCTTTGCCGACTTGTGATCTTTGCATCAAGTATCGGCGGCATTGTCTGTATGAGAAACATGCACGTACACCATTGACTCGCAAGTAAGTTCGCCCATCACATCACCTTGCGAAATACCGTCGAAGCCAGACCGCATGGACTGGAAAGTTATACAATGCTGACTATTTGATAGACACTTGACGGAAGTTGAGACCCGGTTGGAGAGAACAGAGGCCCTCTTGCGGCAGATGCGCACTCTTGTGCCTCCTCATCTCCGATCATGGGAACGACCTTCCACTACCCCAGCTCCATTGCCAAATCCTCCTCACAATGAGTCGTTCGACTTTTCAAGTGAACCTCAGCAAGGCAATGGAGCATCCGAAGCCCATGTCATGGTGAAGCAACGGACTCCCGCATCGGCGACCAACATGCCACAGCCCATGCACGCATCTGATGCAGACAATGACAACCAACGAATGCTAGAAGGCCCTCCAGAAGACGACTTCGAGTGGTCAGAGAAAGACCCCATTCACCACCATGGTCTATCACCAAATGGTCCAGGCGATGGCAACGAAGAAGACAGCCCCATCTCAGATGGTATGGCCTCCTTAACAGTCAGCGAGCGAGAAGCAGGATACCTAGGTGTAGCCTCAGGAGCAGCCCTCCTCCGACTCCTTGAACCTGGCGCGCGTCGACGAGCAGCTTCACGCTCCCACGCAGACCAACACGATCTCTACGGCCTCATATCCCAACCCAACCCAAACCGCCACGTCGCAGAGTCAATGATCGACGCTTACTTTCAAAAGTACCACGTCAGCTACCCGATCATCCATGAACCGACCTTTCGTGCTCAGTACAGCGAGGTGATTCCTCGACCGAACGGACCTTGCTGGACTGTGTTGGCGTATGTGGTCGCTGCGATTGGAGTGTGGACATCGGCGACCTCTACGACTGATACGCTAGATCTGGCGTTGTTTTCACAAGCGAGGGCGATGTTGTCGTTTAATTATTTGGAAGTTGGAAACTTGACTTTGGTGCAGGCGCTGACGCTGGCGTCAAATTATCAGCAAAAGCGTGATAAGCCGAACTCTGGGTATAATTACCTCGGCCTAGCGACAAGAATGGCAATGGGACTTGGTAAGTGCTCAGGTCAAGTGACAATATCGACGACTATTGATAATGTGACTCTCAGGGCTGCACAAGGAGTTCCAAGGTTGGTCAATATCGCCTCTGAACATGGAGGTTCGGAGGCGAGTTTGGTGGACTCTATGTGCCTTCGACAGTAAGTGGCGATCGTCTTGTTCTTCCAAACTCATACTGACCGGGTTAGTTGGTGCATCCATCACCTTCAGTCGCCCAAATGTCTGGCCCTACCAAGGCGTCGAAGTAGCATTCCCTCTCAACGTCGAAGACCGCGACCTCACCGCAGCATCAAAGGTCGTCCCACCAGAAACAACACAAGGCACACCCTACTCTGCCGTCACGACCCAAGCACGCTTTCACATGATCACATACGAGTGTTACGATCGTGTCATCTCAAAACCACTGCCTACGGCTGAACAACTCCTTCGTTTGGAGGCAGACACGATTGAGAAGTGGCAGGCTTCTGTGCCGGCGTATTTCTCGGAAGATACTATTCTACCTCCTAAATATGCTCTCGCCCAAGCCGTGATGGCTTGGAGGTGTCGGTAAGTCTGGCCCTCCCGATGGCGTGATCAAAGCTGACTGGGTAGGAACCTTCGAATCATCATGTATCGGCCTTTCGTCATCCGCAAAGCACTAAGGAAGCGAGAGGAGACTGATCAAGCGAGCATCAAAGCCTACGAGCGCTGCCTGCAGGATGCCAAGTCGACAATTAACATGATTGCCAAGTTCTGGGGTAGTAATACCCACGACCGCTTAGCAGCTTGGTACGGCTTGTAAGTCACAGTACCATTCAACGATCTTGAGCAAAGTGAACTCATGAAATGACAGGTACTTCCTTTTCCAAGCGGCTTTGATACCATGTATTTGTCTTCGCAATGATCCAGGCCATGAATTCAGCTCCGACTGGCGATCGCAGATCAGCACAACCTTGAAGACAATCTCAGCCATGGTCCCCTTCAACACCAGTTCTGTCCGATGCCACCAGACAATCACCGAGCTATGCGGCCGATTCCTCGACAGGCAACAACTAGAAGAAGCATCGATTCCAGCACCTTTTAATACTCACCCTGCAGTACAGGCAGACGCTGAGATGGACACGACTACGGCAACGTGGATTGGTGATCGACCTGTCGGGGAAAGTCCGCAGACACAAATCAACGGTGTCTTTGGGATGATGTGGGCTAATGGTGACATCTCGATGGAGAACGATGCTGGGTGGATGGAATTCCTCCGTGCAGGCAGTGATGAAGCCTTTACCAGCTTCACCGGGTCATAGACCCGAGCCTCTTACACACACTGTGCATAACTTGCAACAACGTTAACACCCAACAAAAACAAGCAAACTATTGCTAAGCAAATAAAGAAGATCGCAATTGCCGGCTAACATCCGACACGGTGTCTCCGCAAATCGGCAGCTAGACGTTTGCTTCGCTGCGGGGAAGAACGGGTGTCGTGATCACCTCATGCACCCAAGCACGCCGTTGTCGGCCCAGCGCACGAGTACTGCGATGTGAACTGAACACTCACACGGGCGGTGTCATGTCATACTTGGCTTTATATGTGGTAATAAGGCAGCGACACACATGCATGTACTCATCGACGACTCTGAACCTTGATGTTCCTGCTCACCTGCGCCATCTGGTTAGAATGCATCGCAGTTACACTCGGGTCAAATCGTCGGTACATGACTCTCTGTTTGTCTTGTGCAGGACACAGTCTGTGCCTCAAATGGAAAAAGACCTCAGCGGCGTATAGGCTAGCGACACGCAAGCACCCATTCTCCTCAATCGGATGGGTACAGCATGTGTGCAGGTGGAGAAGAAGCGTAGCGGCCCGTTGAGCTAAGCTTTTTCTCTTTCTGCGCTTCTTCCATCCTGCGCTTGTGTCGACCACCCATCACAGAATGCCAAGTTTGCAGGATGGAACCCTCCTACAGGCGAAGAGGGTGGGTGGCTTCAGGGCTTCAAGGGTCGGAGGCTGGGTCAGGGGACCTGGGCATGCAGTTGCAGAGGGCTTGTCTCGTCCTGTCAAGCCCTTGTCACTCTGTCAGTACAGAAGAGGGAGGGTCACAAGTTGCCTCTCTACTCGTATGTGTGTCTGTGCCTCTATGCAAGGTTGGCGATGACGAATGCAGGTATGCACCGAATGTAGCTGTACCTCATGTACAGTCTGTCTGTATGATACCTTGCCGTGCGCCTCTTAACACATGAGGGCAGTGGCTGCTGGCAAGTCTCACCAAAAACAGTCCAGGCACAGGCATTTATCTGCGCCACACAGCTTAAGCGCCATGTTGAGTCCTGGTCATTCTCCATCCTCCCCTGGCGTCCTTTTTCCCACCTGACCATTCGCCCCTCTTCCCCCTCATTCGTCTGTGACTCTGAACTCTGATTCAGTTCGAGGAAGACATTGGCACAGCTGGATGGTGACCCCCTCAGCTCAGGGAGCGCGGCGACAGCCCCATCCTCGGGTTTCAGTCGGGAATGACGCCTTTGGATGGATGGCTGCTGATCATTTATGCTTAACCGCTTTGGCCGACATGTGAAAATAGCCACGGCTCAGCGCTGCGTACGCAAGCACGCACGCTGGCAGGCTGCATTAATGTCGTTGTCATCTGATATAGACGCAATGATTGACATGTGCAAACAGCCTCTCTGTACTGTACCGACAGCACCTACAATATTAAACAGGACGCAGCCTCATGCACCTCATCCCACGTCTCTTTTCATTCTTTCGGCTCAGTAATCGCTCGTCCTTCTACATTCGATCGATCCCGCCCGAGTCCTTCTTTTTGACAATAGTACTTGCTTCGCCTCCCCCAACAACATCCACTCACACACTCACTCACCCACACTACCAAGAGACTTTCACGATCACCAACCAACTGCTACCTGTGGAGTTCCTGTTACTCACACATTAGCCCCGCCTGCTACAACTACAAGGGCAAAAAAGCGACATCGGCATTGCTTCAGTCGCTCTGGTGCCTGTCGATGCGCACGTGTTCCCACTTCTTTGCCGTACACGCTACTGCAACTACGAGGGACAACCTCCATATCGGACGGAAAATCGAGAAACGTGCAGGACGAATCAAAGACACTTGCTTTGACGCTTGCTGCTCTTTTCTTTCCGTTACAAAACCCGTGGTGGCGCATCTCTCCTGGTGATTGAAAGCCGTGTTCGAAACTATTACACTACACCATCTCCTACCACACTCATTCGTTGGCGAATCTCCTCCTTCTTTTTCTCACGATAATTGGAAAGGCCTCTATTGCATCACCGCTACTTCCAGACTTCTTGACCGGTTCACGCTTGATCCCACTCGCCTGCACCGGGTCCCCTCTGGTCTTGATCCTAGCGCAGGCCAAGCTGCAGCTACACCATACCCAACCCACAACGCCATCGACCACACGACGACTGTTTTTCCTTTCACCGCTGGAACATCCCTGTCCCCGGCCTGCAGTCGTCCAATATTCATCCCCACGAAAGCGTTCACAACTACTATCGCGTACACACGATCACCACATTTGTTCCTGAGAAGAACCCGCTTGCTACCTAAACACTAAGAAAACTAAACTAACGCACGATCCCCGAGAGGTTGGGCTCTTCGTCGCCGACTTTCTCTGCAACATATCAATCCACTCTGGAATTCCATTCGTTCATACTTAAACTCGGAGCATACCCACTGCCTCTGGAATCTAAACCCCTGCTTGAAACTCACGATAATACGGTGGGACCCTGGACAACAAAGACCTGCAGACCGCAACTTCAGAAACAAAGGCTCGTTGACGTGGGCAACGGTATCGCTTTGATCGCTCGATTGTCTTTCGACCGTCTTTCATTTCCGCTCTTTCAGAACGATAAACAACGAGATTGATCAACCTCATATCAAGGGCATGGAACGCCCAAAATTACTATCGACATGAAGAACCCGACATTCTTCTCAAATACCAATCACTCCACATCAACATCACAATCACACATCAACATGGACAACAATTCAGCATACCACAGCTTCAACGATGTTGAGTTGTACGAGCCCAAGTCTCCCCCGAAACGCGCCAGCACGCATCCTTCGAATACGTACTCAGACAGCGAAAGGCCACCAACTGCTGGAAGGATGCAACGACAAGACTCGGGCTACGAATCCTACACCACAAGCCCCCGCAATTCAACTTCTCAATCTCGTCCAGCCGGTGCAGGTCGCCGTACGTCCAATGCCTCAGCGACAACAGGGAACAATGCGACGACTCGCCCACGAACCAGCAGACCTACAACCCGACGATCAACATCTCACAATCCTTGGACTGCGACACCACTTCACACCGTCCGTCCTACCGAGATGAAGCAAGCGGACACCTACTTCCATTTCCCGTCACCAGACCCCATGGAGCTCACCGGTCCGGTCTCTCAACCCGCTGAGCCACCGACCCCTCTACCACCACAAACCACCCATTACTGGACAAGCGATAGCACTCGTCGCCTCGAGTACGCCGCAATCGATGCATCTTGCCGAGGCGTCAAGGGCTGGATGAAGCGGAACCTCGTCCCGAGCTGCTTCACCGCCAAGGAGGATCGTCACATCGCGTTTGACGACGACACTGGCAGTGTCCGGCGCTATCGACTTGACTTGGAACCTGAAGAGAAGGCTTTGCCGTTCAGTGCACCCTGCCGACGCAAGGGCTGGCAGTTTTGGGGCGAGTCTTCCCAGCATGAGCGATAGATGGCATTGCGGGATGGTATCCCTAGAGGAGAGATGACTGGCGATGATGCATTTGCGATGATGTTTTCTTTAGCATGGCATATGGCGCTTTATACCCAACAAGCTCGTCTCTGAAGAGACTGAGAATAGCCTGAGTTTTGTTCAGCAGCATTTACGATACAGACACAGATACAGATACACATGATAGTTAAGATGTAATGAGATTGATCAAGATACCTGAGGCATTTTAGTGTGAGAGCGATCTTTTCCATAGTAATCACTTCACACGGAAAGAACTTAGTAGATAGTAGTTCCTTTGTTGCATAGATAGCCGAATATGTCATACATTGGCTTCCGCCCAAACTTGACTTACACATTCATCAGCATCTTCACTTTCTTAACTATTTCCCCGCAGTCTCATGCGACCCATAATTGTCACAGTAGATACCAAAATACATGACATGAATTCCAGTAATTCGAGCTCAAGCTATTACGTCTTGCCAAACCACAAGCGTCGCTTCATCCATCCTCTGACCACAAACCCCAGAGTCGGCAACAGGGTAGCGAGGCCTTTCGGACATTTGCGACCGACGCTAAGGAGAACGGAGCCGTGTCCCGATCCGCCGCCGCCGACTCCGGCGGCTTCATTCTTTCCCACGTCAACACAAGTCATTTCCCCAGACGCGCCCTCACGACCCAATAATTCGGCTCGCATTGACGCCATCGTGACGTGGATAATCTGGAGGCCTCAAGAAAAGTCCGGGGAAGTTCTGCGAGCATGGATCCCCAATCGCCCGCCGATGCGCCGTACCCGAGATCGCGGCCGCGGAATACGCGAAGTACAGTTTGTACCGAGTGTAAGAGACAGAAGCAAAAGGTTGGTGCTCAATCAACGGCAGTTCGAACGTCTTATCTGACTAGATGGCTAGTGTGACCGGAAGGTACCATGTAATAATTGTGTGAGGCGGCGCATCCCTGAACATTGCACATTACCATCCTATTCGCCATCTCGCCGTAAGAGACTGATCGGCATGGAGCCGACTGTAAGTCCATCGGCCTCAACGTCTGTAGGGTTAGACCAACAGCAGGCGATACTTCCTGTTGCGACGCCTCAGACACCTGCATCATCAGTGGCGCAACCACGACCGCCGCCCAGCGCCGATGTAGCGAGTACATCACGTATCGGCATCGGCCAGCTGTGGAACTCCCGCGGTGCAGCTTCATATCATGGCCTCTCATACTTTGGTCATCAGTCAGCTGCGTCTATAATGCAAATGGAGAGTCCAGAGTACGTGCATTCGGTTCCTTGGTGTTGGAGACGGTACTGATGCGTAATAGCTTGCCGACGGGCATGACTGGTATATATGCTGGCGATGGTAACCAACGTCGCACCCTCTCTCTTCACCAAGCAGCAAGGATCGAGAAAGGCCCGTATTCGCATATATGGGAGCTCGTCGGCTGTCTGCCCAGACGAAAGAGCTGCGTCGATCGTCTGGTGAAGTGTTTTCTCAACGAGGTGAGACACGCAACATTCATGCACCAAGTTCCAAGTTAATGAATGAACCAGCTTGAACCTGTATACGACAGTATACACGAGGAAACTTTCAGGGCCAGTTACGATGCATTTTGGAACCGGAAATGGGGTGATGATGACTTGACGGCTGTCGATCTGCGCTGGCTGGCACTCCTCTTCATGATGCTAGCCTTTGCAGAGCTTCTTGATTGCCCTGTTGATGCGTCGGCAGATGTGCAAAGAACCTCAGAAGAGACTTCTATGCAGTATTTCTGGGCGGCTCGGAAAGCGATTGTGCTTGCGCCGACGTTCTCGGGCGAGAGTCCGGATCTTGTGCGAAGTGGGATTCTTGTCAGCCGATATCTTGTGAGTATGCCCCGTCAGGGTGTGGAAACGAGAACCCCGAGGATTGACGCTGGATCAGGTCTTCTTCGGTCGCAAGACTGAAGCGTGGCTCACATCGAGCTTTGCAATCCGCATGGCCCAAGCACAAGGCATGCATGTCGATGGCGAAAGTTGGGGTCTGCCGCCGAAGGTGCTCGAAACAAGGCGCAGACTTTGGTGCAAACTCTACGCGCAAGACCGAAGCATCTCTCTGGCTATCGGCAGACCGTACACGATCAACGACAAGCACTGCATGAAGATGAACATTACGAACGTCTGGGTTGACAACGATGGGCCCGCTGAGCCACGAAGTCTCGATGACCCGACACCAAGTGTCTACTACGCCTGCCAACAGGACTTCTCAGCTATACTTGGAGAGATTCATGACGAATGCTTCAGCTTGACACCTATCAGTACCTCATACAGCAGTTACGAGAAGGTCCTTGCGCTGGATCGGACTCTGAATGGTTGGCTTCGAGGTCTGCCGCAGTACTTCCAGCTCAATGAGCCCGACACAAGCATGGATCAGGAGAGACCGTATCTACCGTGGCAGCGGATGTATCTCCATTCAGCCTATCATTTTGCGAGAATAACTTTGCACAGAACATACGTGGTGCTGGAGTCGATTACCGATCGATTCCAGTATAGCAGGGATGCTTGCATAAGCTCTGCATGCGCAGATCTCAAGTTAAAGCTTGGCCTCAAGAATCTCACTATGGCCGACCGACTCAACGCTGGCGGAGCCATGCACAATCTGTTCAACAGCGGCTTAGTGCTCGGCATCATAGTGGTCCGCGATCCCTTCTCACTTCGAACGAACGCCATCATCGAAGACCTGGCAGCCTATTGTGAAAAGCAAAGAGCTGACCCCTGGACAAACGAGTTCGCCCTCGCCGAGGTCAAAGTCATCGAGCTATGTATCGCTAGTGCCCGAAGGGCAGCAAAGAACCGGGGTCAAGCAGATCGGCGACAGACTATGGGCCCGACAGTCCAGAACGCCGAGATCGCAGGGCCAGGATCGGAGGCTCACTCCCGCCGAGCGTCGCAGGGCTGGACGCCGAGCGCGGCAGATAGCATGATGAACCAGGCCGATATGATGAATGGCATTGATGAGACGTGGTTGGATAATTGGTTTGGTCCTTCCAGGAACTTTCCGGAACCGGGAGAGGTTGACTTTCAGTTCTGGGAGGATCTTGTCGGTACTTTGGAGGTACGGTAGGGTCGTAAGAAGATGTTTGATACCCCAAGAAGTTCGCTTTATTCATGATATGCCCTTCTATATGCTCTATTCTATTCTTACAGGTGACTTGCGTGTTGTTGAGAGGCTGAGACTACCGGGTTCACCAATGTGCCCAGCTTTGGGGTGATTGACACCCTGAGATTTGAGCCTGCCTTGAGATACCTCGGCGGCGAGTAGCTGTGTCCAATGCCAGAAGGTGTGCCTGTGAGGATGACGGTTCCCTTCGGAAGTGTAGAGTCCTATGCAAGTCAGCCATATTGCCTTCACAGAAACTCAATATGTAGAAAACTCACTCTTGAAAGATGAGAAACCATCTCACCCACAGAGAAGATCATCTGATCCGCAGAACTATCCTGCAGAATCTGCCCATCAAGCTCTGTCTTCATCTTCAGCGCACGAACGTTGCCAACCGCCTTCTGAGACGCAATCACCGGGCCCAGCGGACAGAAGCCATCGAAGCCCTTGCAGTAACCCCACTGACTTGTTTGCGATTGCAAGTCTCGTGCTGTGAGGTCATTTGCAATCGTGTAGCCAAGGACATACTCCAAAGCCTCAGTTGGTGAGACATCCTTGCAATCCCTTCCGATCACGACTGCGAGTTCTACCTCACTGTCGACAGCCTTGGGTGCAGAGCGCGGGAGAACGATGGGGTCAAGCGCGCTGCTGAGAGCTGTAGAGGGCTTTGTGAAGATAGTAGGGACCTCTGGGAGGGCGCAACCCAGTTCAGCTGCGTGATCCTTGAAGTTCAGGCCAACGCAGCGAATGGTTCCGATCTCCTGAGCAGACAGGGGAGGAAGCAATTTGGAGATAGTTGTGACTTCTCCTGTGAATTGAGCTCCTGAGTCGAGGGCTGATGAGGCCTTCAGGACCTTGACTGAGACCTTCTCCTTGGCAGCTAGGGCAAGGCCGACTGATACAAGCGTCAGCACATACACATTTCATGGACGTATCAATGAACTCACCATCAATGTCGGCATCGACAGGCTCACCACATAACTCGCGCTTTCCATCCTCAGCAACGAAACGAACAAAGCGTCCCCAAGTCTGTGTCCTGGTTAGTGCCTTGCAGTAGTGAGGCTGGGCGCTGCGACTTACAGGTGTTGATGCAGCCATGATGTATGATGTGTTCTGGATCGCAAATGAGTTTCAAGATTGTTGATAAGTTCAAATGATAAGAAGTCCTTCTCAAATATAACGGATGAGATTCAGGAGAACGGGTTCCGCGCCCGAGAACGGACTGTGCCCGACATCGTCGGGTGGATGCCGATCATTTCGCCTTGCCGCCGACAGAATGCCGCTTACCGCCGATATGATCCGCCGATGCTCAATCGCCGCTCCGGCGCTGCCTCTAGCCAAGGCCCGATGATACGCTACTGGGTTCCCTAATCGGTGCCAATGACCCCTCTCTACGCGCTGAGCGAGCTGCCAATCAGCCCTGACTCATGTTAGCATCGGCGGCAATCCTTCGGTCAGGCTCCCTATCGGCCGCAAGCGGAGTCCCGGTGATAGCCAAACCATCACCACCAGTGGCGATCATCGGAAGTCATGCCATGACGATAAGCTAGTCTCCTAACTAAAAGCATCAACACATGGCTACCCCAGTCTCCGCCCTTGACGGGACCCCTTGTCCGAATCTTTGGTATTGGTAATATGGGGTACAGCTATATAACCGACCATCCGTCTTCCCCAGAACCTTTACACGTCAATCTCATACCCAGAGAAGACCTGGTTCATTCTTCTTTTTCTTACCTCACTACGACAACTTGACGAGATTTCTGCCATCTCGCGACAGGGTACATCATGGCTACTGAGGAGAACAAAGTCAACATGGCGCTCGACACTGAGAAGCTCGGCGCCGATGAGACTTCTCTGTCGCAGGGTCTTCATGTCGACCCTGTGCAGGAGAAGAAGCTTCTGCGCAAGCTTGATTTGTATCTTGCGCCCATCATGACCATTGTCTTCTTGACGGCATACCTCGATCGCAGTAACATTGGTAATGCTGCTTCTGCGGGTATGTTGGAGGACATTGGCATGACGAACGAGCAACTCGGCAGTAAGTCTTCACGAATGAAGAATGGAGAGTCATTGGAAACTGACTTTGACAGATGCTATCACACTTTTCTACGTCACATATGTTACCTTCGAAGTCCCCTGCTCTCTCGTTCTCAAGCGCTTCCACCCTCGTCGCATGATTCCTGGTCTTATTCTCGGATGGTCTTTCGTCCTCATTGGCACCGGCTTCATGCAGAACACCGCTCAGATGTACGCTTCTCGTCTTCTGATTGGCGCTTTCGAGAGTGGTCTCTTCCCTTGTCTTGCACTGTAAGTTTGGTATCAATCCAGCATCAATGGAGAAGCATAATTGACAAGATCAGGTACCTCTCTGGCTTCTATCAGCCCACTGAGCAAGCTGTAAGCCCAACCCCGGACACAGTATTCTGAACACTACTGACGTAATAAACAGCTTCGAATCAGCTACCTCTTCGTCGCAGCCGCTCTTTCCGGCTCCTTCGGTGGCCTCTTCGCCTACGCTCTGATCAAGATGGACGGCATCCAGGGACTCGAGGGATGGAGATGGCTGTTTATCATCGAGGGCATTGCCTCCGTTGGTATCGCTTGTTTCACCTACTGGGCCCTCCCCAACAACTTCGAAGACGCCAAGTTCCTCAACGAGGATGACAAGGCCCTGATGAGGGTCCGCGCTGAGCTCAACGCTCGCTACAACGGCCGTCCTGACTTCAACTGGCACGACGTGAAGCTTGCCATCCGTGATCCCAAGTAAGCTTCCCCCAAACCAGCTTTCGGATCATCACATACTAATAGCCGTTCTTCTCAGGCTTTACATCAGCTGCTGGAACCAGTTCATGGCCGACATTTGCTCCTTCGGTGTCTCCAGCTTCCTGCCCCTCATCATCCGCGGCTTCGGCTACTCCGTCGTCACAACCCAACTCCTCACCATCCCCGTCTTCTTCTGGGCATCCTGCGCCTACATCGCCGTCTCCTACGCTTCCGGCCACTGGCAACGTCGTTGCTTCTTCATGTTGCCCGCTTGCGTCGTCGCCGCCACCGGCTACGCAATCAACGTCGGTCTCCCCATCACGTCCAAGGAAGTCCTCTACTTCTCCCTCTTCCTCATCGCCCCGGGCGCATACATCATCGTCGGTCTCAACTGCGCTTGGTTGCTCAACAGCCATGCTCCTTACTACAAGCGTGCCATGGCTATTGGTATGAATCAGTCGCTCGGTAACTGCGCTGGTCTGGTTGTCGGACAGATCTACAAGACCAAGCATGATGGCAAGTACCTTATTGGTCTTTCTGGTTCTCTGGCGGCTACTGCGTTGGCAATGATTGGTCAGATTGCTCTTTACACTCTTCTGAAGAGCCAGAACAAGAAGCGTGAGGCTTTTACGGAGGAGGAGAGGCTGCAGGAGATTCAGCGTGGTAGGGACGGAGATTTCCACCCAGACTACCGCTACGCCTTGTAGAGGATAGGCTCAGATACATTTGACCTTACGCACATGTCCAAATAGATCAAAACTTGTACATCATTCTCATTCTGGCTGAATAACTCGTCGTACTCAATGACCACGAAGCTTGGCCGTAACCTCGAATCCCACAGGTCGGAGGTTGAACCATCCATCCTGCGACAAGTCATATGTCGGGTCCGCCATAGCAAAGTCAACGTTCTGAATCAGCATCGCCAAAACGCCCATGTTCCACTGCACAGCATAGTGTCGCCCGATACACTCCCTCTTACCATTTCCGAACCATCTTCGTGCGCCCAATGGCAGCTTCTCAAACGCAGCCCCCATCATTCGTTCCGGCTTGAAAGCCAGCGGTTCAGCGAAGACGGTGGGGTCACGGTTTACACCCGCGAGAACGATGATCATGGCTTGGTTGTGTGCGACCTCGTATTTGCCACCGGCCAACTTGATAGGTGCTTCGCTTTCGGAGGGGATTGGTTCGATGTTGAAACCGGGTGCAGCAAATGAGAGGCGTAGACTTTCGCGCATGATGCCTTCGATGTAGGGGAGGCGATCGAGGTGCTCCTGTGTCAACGGGCTGTTTCCGACGACAGAGTCGAGTTCTTCGCGTGCCTTGACGATGCAGTCTGGGTTCTTCAATAAGAAGTAGATGGCCGTCGTGACCAGACAAGGAGCTGTGCTGCTTCCGATTGGCATAGAAACAATATTGTCGAGGACTTGCGACTCAGTCAGGCCAACCTTTGACTCTGGATCTGTGCCGGTCATGAGTGCCTCCAGCAAATCTTGACGATCAGTCGGGTTGTTCTTCCGATACTCCACCATCTCAGCAGCGTATTTCCTCATCTCAGCAATAGACTTTTTGAACTTTCGGCCGTGTACGAGCCAATTCAGAATCTTAGGTCGCGTCGGACGCTTCATTGCTTCGGAAGTTGAGTCTTCCATAGCTTGAATCATGGGATGTTCGGGGCCTTCCAAGCAGTTGAGCTTCTTCCCATAGAGGATGAGAGTAGTCGCCTCCAAGTTGAGTCGGTTGAGTTGATTGATCAGGCACATCTTGTTGTCGTTGGGTCCCAATGTTGCCCACTTGTCAAGAAGCTCTTGTGTAGTCGATCGTACGTCGTCGAAGCTTCTGGCCACAGCTGCTGGTGTCAGGGTCGGGGCGATGATACGATGCGCAATGCCCCAGCTGGGTTCGTGGTCGTATGCTGTAAACAAAGCATCGTGAACGGCAGCTCTATATCTTGTTAGCTTTCTGAGCTCACACAAGCAGGCCAAGTCTAGCGTTTTACCGGATCTCAACAACAGGTCCTCCAACAAACTTGCGAAAGCGCTTCTCGTCGCAAAGTTCAGTAGCCAAGTCTACGCTGCCCACGAAGACAAGCGTATGACCCAAGACCGTGATCTTGCAAATTTCGCCATGATTCTCGGTCAGCGTCTTGAGCGAGGCCCAAGTATTGTCAGGATTGACGTCGAAGATGTTTCCGAGCAATGGGATGCCCTTTGGCTGTGGGATAGCT
The DNA here is from genome assembly GCA_021347865.1 of Sarocladiaceae sp. CBMAI 1973. NCBI lineage: Eukaryota > Fungi > Ascomycota > Sordariomycetes > Hypocreales > Sarocladiaceae > Sarocladiaceae sp. CBMAI 1973. The sequence goes on along the minus strand of WNLN01000051.1, from coordinate 48,041 downwards.
TGCACCATTGTGATTAGATTTCCTGGACCAGAAAGTGTAGAGCTGCAGGACCGAATTGGTATCGAGAGGGCTGAGTCGACTTTTCATATTCCGTCGATCGCTACGCCAGCTACCGCCACTGCAGTCTCTGGCCCATCAGAGCGAATCAACCTCAAGGGATAATGTCTCACAGCAGGCACCCTGCATCAACATCTTGGTGAGCATCCTCCACCTGTACACGCTCTGCCTAACCCATGAGCCCGTGCAAACTCCCACCGGCGTCATCGTGTTGTAGCGCGTCCGATCATCTAGTGCCGAGATCAAGTTTCACGATTAAACGGAAGGTGATTGGCCTCTTGATTGTCAGTCTTTAGTTGCTCGGCCCATCTTCGTCGAGGAGCTTGTCAATGATGGTCTCAGACATGAACCATGGGACGGGACGGAACGAGGTGATGATCGGCCGGCAGATGCCCAATAGCTGCTGAGGCTTGCATTAGTGCCCTTCACAGCCGCTCTGGGCGCTCAATGGGTCTCAGACCCAGCGACTTTCATCAAGTGCGCGGGCATGTCGAAAGCCCCTGGGGTCTCTTTTGTGCGCATATGGCATGCTTCCACATCTGCAATGCGTCAACGGAAGTCCGATGGGTGTGCATCCTCTAGTGACGCAACTTTAAGTTGAAGCCGTAGACTCATCGGCTGTGGGTAAGTTTGACAGATCCACGGTAGATTAACTTTGGCAAGAATAAATAAATACGCCAGTATTTTAAGCTCAAAGCCCCCGAATATGACAATTTTCAGTTCTCGAATACGTCGTGCGCAGCAGTCATGCTCATTCTACAGCATTCGTAGTCGCATGTGTAGTGGCGGTGGGCCAGGGCACGAGAAAGGTAGATATAATAGCAAGTGAAATAGCAGGTAAGATAGCTATTTATATAGTAAACAAAATAGTGAGCAGAATAGTGAAAGAAATAGGATGTAGAATAATGATTTAAATAGTAGGTAGAGAAGTAAATAAAATAGTAAGTAGAATAGCAAGGAGGATACTAAACAGTATGTTCATTCGTCCTCATCGATTTCAGCCAACAGGGCCTAAGATGAGGCTTTGTGAGTCAACTCAGAGTTTCAACAACATTAAAGTCTGTCGCTAAAAGGCTTCTGAACATTTAATGCTAGCACAGCGGCTGGACGCCTCATCTCCGAACAAGCCCTAATATGAGAGTAAGTCTGGATGTCCCCCTTCCAGTATCCGCAATACCATCGTACTCCTGCAACACCACGACCTTCAACCATGGACGACTCTTCAGTAGTTCCAGACTGGGCACAGTCGCCCTCAGCCTTCGAGTCAGTCATGTACTGTTATGGTCTTGGAGGCGCCGCTTTGCAGGCCCGAAGTGTGGATCCAAACCGCAAGCAGCCTGCTTATGAGCCTGTCTTCACTTATAAGGCTACTCCCGAGGACCTACTCGCCGCCTGGCCTCAAACGCACGACGACTTCAACAAAATTGAGCACATTACAGCACTCAATATCCTCAAAATTGCTATGTACGACTATCAGCACTCTATTAGTGGAGCTAGACTTTATATCGTGGGCTGGAAGCATATCAACAGCACTATGTACCCCTGACCGGACCTGGTCAACACCCCACACTGGCGCAATTCTGGAATGAGGATTTACAGAGCCAGCAGGGGCTTGTACGTGACTTGGTCGCTGATATCTCGGATATCCCGGCACAGGTTATGCTCCTCCCCATCAGAATTCGACAAGGCCCTTGGACGGATAAGCCAGCTAAAACCGTCCTCCTCGTTGACATGAGGCAGCAAGATTGGCTGCCTAAGGACCAGAGCCTTCGTCTTGCTTATAAGTGCAAAGCTAACTTGAAGCGACACGGCTTTCACGACGTTGAGGTAGAAGTGCGGGCTGTTCCCTTATCCAGCTGGGAGGCTTATGCCAATTCAACCTCCAGTCGCAGGACTGTGTCTAGAAGCCAGACTGAGCCATCAAACGATACACTTCGACAGCTCGAGCAAGCTCGCATTGCATATATCGACAACTACCTTACACCAGGTTCCTCGTCTCTATCTTCTGACATCGTCTATGCAGCTGAGCGCGCGCTGAACCGTTGCGAATTCCCCTTTATACTCAAAGATGTTGGCACTCAGGGTTTAGAAATATCTGCTCCCCAAGTTATATCAGGCACCATGGGTCTGATATTACGTCTGCAAAGGGCTGAGCATCACCCAGAGAGGCTTGTGGGCCTAACTTGCCATCACGTCGTACAGCGACCTCTTTGTCCTGAGATAGTATGGCCTTCGACTCGCGAGCCATACCTCCGGCCAAACCCTTGGGTTAAAGATATTCAAAGCCCTGATGAAGAATTCTCTCGGGACATGTATCTCTCGCATCCTGATAACCTGTTTAATCTCCTTGACGCCTTCAACAAAGCCATTGACACAATCAGAGCTAAGATTAGATACTTCAGCCAGGAGGCTCAAATATCTTCCGAAAAAGGAGACGACTACGCTGAGGAAATGTCTCTGGACTTGCAAGTTCAGAAAAGAGCCCTAGCGGACCTAGAGGCACTTCGCGATATGATTCCTCAAAGTTGTTGCAGACTAGGGGAAGTCTTTGCAACAGGTACCTACGGCGCGGTTAGCGATGTGCCCAGCACAGGATCAGGCCCTCCAACTCGATTCTTATCCGACTGGGCTTTAGTCATATAGATGCCAGGCACTATATTGCGAGTCAAACTGAGAAGTCTGAGTCTCCCTGGCTGGAGTGGCTGAATCGCTCCCATGGTCCAGGTTGGGACATTTTACCCTCGATAAGGCAGCCCGGTCTCGCGCCAATCCACAGTACTGGGCCAACACGCGTATCAATGATCCCAATGACAGGGGATTGCAGTACCTCAAGATTTCGCAAGAGCCAGCTGATGAGTCTCAGCTCCATAACGCAACAAAGGTGGCTAAGCACGGGGCTACCACAGGATTTACTGGAGGTGACGCTGTTGGAGCACCAGCAGTACTCCCAAGGCTAAATTCAGAGTCGCAAGTGGCTTCTAAGGACGAGTTCACCTGGTCGACTCAACTGGTCGTGGTCAGAAAAGACACCAAGACTCCCTTCTCAAAGCCTGGAGACTCAGGAGCCGCGGTAATAAATGAGGATGGTCAAGTCATAGGAATGCTTACGGGAGGTTTCATTCCTCCTGAAGGCACCCAAGGCGAGGAGACGGAAGAAAGCAACTGGACCAAGGACGAGAAAATGTTGGAACAGAGGGTCACTGAGCTTTTCAATGAGCCCTCACCCAAATCCGTTCAGAATTGGTTGTTCTCTCAACTTCACCAGCACAGGGACTACAACTTTGCATTTGTTGCCCCGATCGAGCCTATCTTAGAAAACATCTACAGTGTTACGAAGCAGAGGGCAGAACTCGCCTACCTAGGTAGGCTAGCCATGCTCTTCTACCAGTTATGAGCTCAAAGAATATTTATAGAACTCAATTGCTAGCTTTGAAAGAGTTTAAGAGTGTCTCACGATGTTCGTCATTGGTAGAATGTTAAGTTTGGGCTCAAGGAGACAATACTAAGCTTCAATAATAGGGGGGAAATCTCCTGGCCTCTCTGTGATAGTTGGATATCCGCCTCGCGTTCTACGTGTAATATAATCAAGGCTTGCTATTTGACTTATTCTTTGAGACAATGCTTCCCTTGCTATTTTCTTCTTCCTACTTACAGTCTTACTTACTCTCTTCGCTATTCCTTGCCTTATGTCTTAGCAATACCTAGCACGCTGCAGAGAATGTGCTCAGTGTCTGAAGTAGACGAATCCTCCCACCTATTTGCATAGTGCAGCTACCCTACGCGTCAAGAATATCCTTGTGGATGTTTACCAGGGGACCAGAGAACTAAGGCAGTGCGACATGATTATAACTTAGGACTGGGCACTATTTTATGCATAATTTGAACTTTGTACTGACAACTCTATGGTGTGGTTCGATTTGACTAAAGGTGAACATTTTGATACACGCGCCATCAGGACATGAGTCTCGGATTCCGACTTTACTATTTCTGCTTCTAGATCAGTATGATGTAAAGAACCAGGTCCTCTGATGGAGAGTCTGTATGAATGCCACACTACAAAACGCCCAGTTCGTGTTGTGGTCAATCCTTGGCAGGCAAGCAGGCTGAACATCACCCCAGGATTGTTAGTGTCTTGACCCCCACGTACCCCCCTGCAGAGAGAGGAACAAGAGCGACGGACGCTCACCCTTTTCATTTGTCCAAGCCATGGGAGTAACGTGGCACCGAACTAGCCCAGCCAGGTTCTTAGTGGCGCCTATCAAAGAGGGCAGCAACTTGTGGTCACCGGCACGGTCACAGTCTTGGCTCTTGACACCCTGATTGGCGATGAAGTCAGGCGCGCGATCGCGAGTGGACTTCTTGGATAGTTCATGCAGTCCGATTAGATAGATCCTGATATCAATAGACCCGCTGCCTTTTGTCTTGCTTCTTTTACGAGTGGTGCCTTATCATGCAGTGGATTAGATCTGCAAGTCATCGCGGTCCGTAGATACGGGTGATAAGAAGAATCCTACATCCGCCAGCCTCTTATCAACCTGTGGCGATTAGTTAAGTCGCAAGGCAATTACATGAGTATGTTTACTGTTCCACGAGTAGTCACATAACGTAAATACAGAAATCTGGCCCGGCAGAGTGAGCGCCGTAATCCCCCCTGGTGTGGACTTCTATGTGTCTGGGTCATGAATAGGTCCAATTTTAGATAGGTAATGTCAGATGATTTGCATAGGACTTGAGCCCATCAGAAAATTAATTCGTTATCTCGACCGTATTGATCTAAGCAAATTTGGAGCCCGCCCTCGGTCCACACAACATCTTTGAGGCAACTTAAGCCTGCTCCTCAGTGACCTTAACGCCAACACCCTGGGAAACAACAACCTTGGCGAAAGCCTTGCTGCGCTTCACGGGCTTGCGGTCCTGGAAGATCTCCTCAATCTCCTCAAGCGAACGTCCCTTGGTCTCCACAAAGACCTGGTGCATCATGAACCAGTGCAGGATGTGCAGGACCAGGAAAATGGTGTATGCCTTCCAGCCAATGTTCTTGAGCGCGATGGGAGTCAGGTACAGGTTGATGAAACTAGCGACGGCCGCGACGAGCTTGTCGAAGGCAATTCCCTTGGCACGAATGTCCGTGGGCAGAATCTCGGCAGGATATAGAGCCTGCAGAGGAGTGATGCAGAAAGAGCTTGTCATGCCGTAGCTGTAGATCATGGCAATGAAAGCATAGCCAGAAGCTGTGCTGATGTTGCCGTCGGCGAGACCAGCGATGACGTTGATCGGGATGTATATGATCGCGGTGATGAAGATACCCCACAGCATCAGCGGCCGACGACCCCATCGATCGACCTGAGCGGCACCAACCATACCGGCACAGAAGCTGAAGACGTTGTTGAGCGCGGTGACTAGAAGCTGCTGCTTGGAGTCGGTGAAGCCAACGATCTCCAGCATGGATGGGAGGTAGTAGCTGATGACCGACTGACCAGTGAACTGCAAGAACACAACCAGGAGGAACAGGATGTACATTCTGTACAGATTCGGACGGTTTGCGAAAAGAATCTTGTAGTTCCACCACTTGTGAGAGTCTGAAGCATCACCTTGCTCGATGGAGTACTGGATCTCTGAGCACTCGAGAGCGACAAGGGCAGAGTCGGCGTTGTCGTTTCCGTGGTACTTGACAAGGATAGCACGGGCCTTGTCGCGCTTGCCCTTCTGCCAGAGCCAACGAGGGCTTTCAGGGAGGAGGAAGTAGACGGTTGTCGCGATGAAGGTAGCCGGAATAGCTTGGAGGATATGGGGGATACGCCACGACCAGTCGTTGGGGATGTTGGAGGTACCGTAGCATGTCCAGCTCGCAACTGTGACATGAGTTTTAGCCGACAAGACATCCAAGGAGGATCTGCGACGTGGAGGAGGACTTACCATTGGAGCCAATGTACCAGGCCAAAACATTGTAGTAACCACCGGCAGTACCACGCCAGGTAGGGTAAGCCATCTCGACAATGTACATGGGCGCCGCCGTCTGGACCACAGGCACACCCATACCAACCACAAAGCGACCAGCGATGAAGGCATCCAGATTCTTCGAGGTTGACTGGACAATAGAGCCGACAATGATGCAGATAGATCCGCAAACCATGCCACCACGACGACCGAAAGTATCAAGTGCGAAACCGGTCCAGAAACTTCCCACGATACCACCAGCAGTGTAAATGGCCATGACAAGACCGATCTGTGATCCGACCTTGCCGACGTCGAAGTATTCATGGAATTGCGACATGGCGTTGACGGAGCTCATGACAGAGCCATCATAACCACTCATACATCCGTCTGTGTTAAAATCCGGTCAGTAAGTTGTAATTCAAGATGAAAACGTCAAGTGACCAGTGGAAAACATACTCAAAGTGACAAAGGCACAGAAAGCGAAGAGCTGCAGCTGGCGCTTCGAAAGGTACTTGGGCTGATCCTTCGCAATGGCGTCGGTCAGCTCGACGGACATGACTTTCTTCTCCTCAACAGCAGCATCGTTGATGTCGATCTCATGGGTAGCAGGAGCAGCAGGTGCGGTCTTCGCATCACCAGCGCCTGGCGCGATCTGCTCGGCCGTGCCGATGGCATCGGGAGCCTTGTTGGTGGCCATGTTTTCGGACTCTGCAAAAACTCAAGTTGAAGCGAGAGAGAATGGTTGGAGAGGAAAAGCAGCCAGAGAAGGAAGGGCAAACGGGCAATCATATAGAGGCGGATCAAAAGGCCGAAAAAGGATCGCGTTGCCGCAGTGCTCTAGCCGGATATCCTTGGCTTGGCCCCGAATGTCACGTTTATCCAATCCGCGACCGATCATGTCCTTCTTCAGAGCGAGCGAGGGTTCCCAAGCAAGGTACACCCCGCCTCTGATGGTGTTCGCCCCCCAGCTAACCCCATTAACGCCCCCACTAAGCTTGCTTTCATTGGAAAGCCAAAAGATAAGCATGTTAAAGAAGCATAGCGGTACGTGGGGGAAAGGGAAGGGGGAGTGTCCAAGGACTGGCACTAAATCAGGCTGGGGGGCACTTTGGCTTCGTTTTGGGAGCTTTGGGCCTTGGGATAAGAAGATCCGGGGTGAGAGAGACTTGGAGGTTGCAGAGAATGTGGATCCTGGGGTAGATAAAGCATCTGTGCGTTGGCTTTACGAGCTGGAACCCTCACGCGGCTGGCCTTGCAGGTCGTTACCAAGGCGGCAGCTGCCCCCATCATGCAGCTGGCAGCGATACGATCCTTGCTAACAAATTGTCTGCCACACGGACGACTACCGAAATCTTCCTAGGTGGGGGACAGGCTGGTTAGGACTCATCTCAAGACAACCATGCTACCAAATTCTCTGTTGTCACGGCAGGCTAATAATGGCAACGCCTTACCGTTGCGCTGGGTCGATAGCGAGTTCCGTAGGATGGAACCATCGGGAAAGGCAGGTTATCGTACTTTGATTTGAGTTAAGAGTCGATTCGCGATGCAACCTTACGATCATCATTGTTCTTGTTGATTGCTCGTGTTGGGGCTGGGCGGCACCGACCATCCGCCCGCCTTGCAACTCCACTGACCATGCTGAGTCATCCAAAGACGCGCTGTGCGCCACCCCTGACACGTCTCCAGCATCGCCAGGCTTCACAATTTGGCTTCAGTCCACGAATCGACCACCAAGAGCCACACTGCCAGACGCCATCGCGCACCCACACTCCTTTACCCACCTGAAGAGGCTCCTCGACGGCGAATCTCCGACGATTGATTTTATCGCACCTACTCGCCACCCATCCGACGCCAATATGACACGCGCCCAGCAGACCATCTCTTTCGGCCTCCTGGTCTCATCTGTACGTTCTGCCACGTTACCCCTCCGATTGAGGTTGTACGCTAATTATCTTCCCACTTAGCTCTATCTCGCTCTGTTCCTCGAGCTCATTCCTCTCCCCAGCTTCGTTCAGGAGCAGATCGTCCCCGTTGTATGTCGTTCCGAAATACTCTATCCCTCACACCATTGCCCCTCGATATACTAACAATTGCCTAGCTTCCCTTCTGGGCTCTCGTCTCTTTCGGCGCCCTCCTCCTCTTCCGTCTCGGCTTCGGTATCCTGACCTTCAACGACGTTCCCAAGGCTCACGAGGAGCTCATGGCTGAGATCGACCTTGCGAAGAAGGACCTCCGAACCCTCGGCGTGAACGTCGACTAAAGAACGGGTACGAGTATAGAAAGGAGCAAAATAAGGACGAAGAGAAAGTCACTGGGGTTGTGACCAATATTGTGCAGAACAAGTGCAATCAGGATCTTGTGCGATCCCTTGTAGAAATGGCATTTATGGCGTTGCCACTATAATACTACAGTCATGTCCTCATGCTTCGTTACCCAAGACTGGCCTTTGAACTGTAAACTCCATAACGCCTTCGCTTGCAACAACAATCCGCAACATCCCGAGCTCTTAAGCTTCACCAACCAATAAAGCAACCACAGAACGGACAGCCGTAACTGTGGCCTCACCACCATCTACAAGAGTACTGAACAGGCGAGGCAGCTTGCCCAGGGCGCCTTGCGCATCGATGTGATGCCCTACCATATTGTTAGCCGAGCCACAACGTGGACGTTTTGGATTTTGCTTACATTTTCCTGGCACGCCGATGGCTATATCGATAGCACTCTCCGCCTCCCCTGTCCAGTCGCATTGTATTTTCCACTGCAACCTAACCAAGGTCTTCATTGTGGTTTCTTCAGTCGGGCTCAGCGTCATGGTGAAGCTCTGCTGGCCCATGAACCGCAGCAGGTCGCGTTTGCTGATATCCTCCATCTCTGTGGGTGCATCCTCGTCTGGCGAGCGGTTCTTTGGCTTCCTTGCTCTGGCTTTTGAACCCATTGTCCTCATTCCACCTTTTGCGGCGAGCTCGCGGTCCAACTGAGCCCACAGACTTGCGCGTTGTAGAGCAATCCGTAGCCAGTCTCCCATCGCCCATGACAGCACACCAATATTGCGCTGCATACTCCGATTGCAGTCACCTGAGCACACCTTCTCCACGAAATCACCCAGCTCCGCCTTGGCTGCAGGTTCCAATGCCACGACGCGTAATTCGAGGATGGTGAGTTTCAGCGCATTGACGATCATCTCAATTTTCGATGTGAAGAAGCCAGGAGTATGCAGTGAACGCAAAGTGATCAGATGTCGTTGGCGAAATGTTCCATCAGGGGTTGGTGCCATCATCGCGACCGTCGAAGTGACATCGAAGCTCCCAAATAGCTGTAGATATGGCAGTTCGGTCTCTGCTGTCATCTGCAAGGGATAGTGCGACTTGATCGCTTCGTCTTTCTCGTCGAAAATGCTCGAAGATGTGGTAGCTTGTAATGGTTTCGTGAATGGAAGCAAGCCCATCGGATTGATTGCGGCCTTAGCAAGGAGTTCAGACCGTCGCGGTTGTGCAGAAGTGCCGGGCATGAGATACTTCTGTACCGTATCGATTGTGTCTTTCTCGTTGACCAGACCAATTGAGCGCCCTTTGCTTTGCGCAGCGCGTATTCTCTCGTTCTCATCATCAATAAGCTTTAAATCGGCTTCCAGCTTACGTACTTCTTCCCTGAGCTTCTCGACGCGTTTCCTCTTTCTCGACTGAGGATCGTAACGGACAACTCTGCGCGGGTTGTCGCTAACCTGCCCAAGCACAGCGCTCGCCCGAACGTTGGACTTCGTGGCCCGTGGGCTGAAAAGTCGCTTAGCAGTGGGCTCATCGTTCTCGTCTTCATCGCCAGGTCGCAAAGGCGGCCGTTTCAAGGGTGAATCGCCGACCGCTTTGCTCCTCTGACGCCACCTCGACGGGCTACTCGTATGTATCCCCTTGGGAGGGGTGGAAGAGACTGCATCGGGGACGGAAGGCGGGAGCTCAGGCTCCGGTCGGGGCGGGATATTGACTCCAGTAGTAGGAGAGCGTCGAAGTGTATGTCCAATAAATGGATTCAGGTCATCCTGCCCATCTGGCGCTGGTGCCGGTAGTGGCCTCGGATTCAGCTTCGCTGGTGATCGTCGTGGAGTACCGCCAAAGGCGCCTCCAAATCTGGGAACCGTCCCTGCTGAGCTGGGCGCTGCTGAACTCGGTCCCGGACTTCGAGGTGGTAGTCGATTGGTTTCACTCGGAGGCGCGCTCGCAGCGTCAGACTCAAGTTGCGCTGCCAGTAGGTCGGCGATGCTCTGCTCGCTAGCCGCGTCGCTGGGCCGTCGTCGAGAGACTGGCCTGGTCGGGGACGACTTGTTCGGTGAGGCAGAACGTCTCCTTTCCAAAATCTGAGGATTATGTTTCGACAAGCTAGCTTTGGTGGGCGAGGCAAATGAAGGCCGTTTGTTTATTTGCGATCCGGAAGTTCGCTTGCGGCCTGGCGTAGTGTCTCTCGCTGTTTGAGAGAGTCTTGGAGACGTCCGACGACGCTTCGGAGGTGATTCCTCCATTATAAGTAGGACTTCTGAGGAAGAAGAATCTGATTCTCCCTACTCATCTCTCTTGTATTCGCAGTCGAACGCTGAAGTGAGCACGCCGTCCAGGTAATGGACGAAAACAATAAGTGATTGCAGCTGTAGCTTCATTGAGCTCTCACTCGAAGTCGCGGCAGAGCGCGTCGCATCCAAACAAAGTGGGCCCCACCGCCTTCCTCATTGAATGTTGGCTTACACCCTCCGTAGCGCTGAGAGCCGGACGCTGGCTCGCCGCCCATTACCTACATCCCCGTTCAGAGAAACTCGCCATAATACCATACATGGGACAAATGATATTCTGAGCGATGTTCTGTATTATTATTGCCAAGACTTGTTGAAGAAATATGTACACATCGGCGACAAGGATGTAGAACGAAATGCTGTGGTCACGTGCGCTACTCTAAATTGTTCAAGCCGATGACGTCCCGGAGGCAATTCGCGCGGGCTCGGCATTAGCATTTCGCCTCGGATCACTGGAAATCATTTCTAATACCTGGACATACACAACCTAACCACCACACGACTGCGACAAGCCTGATAGACTGTTTCTTTGTCGCATCCTCCGCGCCGACAAGGTTCAAAATGTCTGCATCAACTCGACTGGCGCCTCGCCTGCGCCAGCTGTACACTTCGCTACCACCAGCCTCTAGATCTTTCACCACAACCAACCGCTTAGCAAAGGAGGAATGGCCCCAAAGAACACCACTGGGCTCATATTATAAGAGCATTGTTCAAGAACCACCACCATATCCATTCGAGGAGAAGCCTGAGGAGCCACCAAACTCAGCAGACCCCGAAGTCCTACCCGACGAGAAGAAACCCGATGCACCAGCCGCACCTCGCCCAGCCAAGAAGAAGCCTGGTCGCAAACCCAAGAATGGCGCCTCAACAGCTTCGGCATCTGCCACACCGACTCCGCCTCAGCCCTCTGTAGAAGCGTCACCCGTTCCGTCACCACCACCAACGACAGCGCAAGAGAAGGCTCGCATCGTCTTCGGCACGAGACTCGCGGGCCCAAGCGATAGAGCCGAACGTCTGAAAGCCCTCAAGAACCGATCACAATATATCGGCGGTGTTCTAGTACCACCCATGCCGGAAGAGCCCGATAATTGCTGCATGAGCGGCTGCGTCAACTGCGTGTGGGATCTATTCCGCGAGGATATGGAGGAGTACACTGCAAAGAAAAATGAGGGAGAAGCTAGGTTAAAGGCAGCAAGCTCTATGGATGCAGATGGAGGTGGATCACAAGGCGGCTTGGGTGTTAACGTTGGCGACACTAAAATTGCCAAAGACTTGTGGGACGATGATGTCTTCAAGAATGTGCCGGTTGGGATTCGGGAATTCATGAAGCAAGAGAAGCGCTTGAAAGAGCAACATGAACGCGAAGGCACACGCGGAAGTACATAATCGACGGCAAGACGAGAGGACGGAGTAGACGGTGATTCAGCGGTTACATGTTCATAGAACGCCAATTATAGAAACGACTTTGATGACCACTTTTATTCGCCTTCACAAGGCTTCATTCGAGCCACTTATAGTAGCGATGTGCTCCTGCTTTTTTGTTGATCTTCATCATGATATCATCTACAGAACGCCTCCCGGCCCCAGTGCAAGCGCACCCAAGGCATCGCACTCTTCAGCGTGCCAGTGTCATTATGCTGAGGCGGCGGTGTTGCGCTGAGCTGCGGCGGCAGCATCGTGCTCGTCGATATCCATTGCCTCCCACGGGTAGCAGATCCAGACGTCACCAACAGTGCGAGCGGCGTTGTAGCTGTGCTCCATCATCTCGGCGGGCAGAGTGCCCTTCTTTTGCTTGTCCTTGTTCTGTATTGAAGCGCAAATTAGTCAAACCCTCGATAGATAGCTTAATGTCCGCGATGGCCAACTTACGTGGAGAACGAAGATGCCGAACTGAGTCTTGGGCGCATCGGCACCCATGCGTTGTCTGGCAGACTCAACGTCCTTCTCAAGCTCCTTGACGGCGTACTCGAGAGTGGTTCGGGTGTCGTCAACCTCATCGACAATCAGAATCTTCTTGCCAACCAAGTTCTCCATCTCGCCGATAGCGCTCATGTCAAGCCATTGGGTGCGGGTGACCTTGGTACCGGGCTCCTCAACCTCGTCGTTCCCGAGCTGCTCGTAGAGGGACAGACCAATGGCCTGGATAGGGATGTTGGGAGAACCGGCCTGCTTGAGGAACGAGCGCAGGATGCGGGCGGGGACGTAGCCACCACCGCCAATGGCGATGATCAGCTGGGGCTGGAAGTCGTTCAGCAGCGCGGGAGCTGACTGCTGGCACAGCTTGTGCACCTGTTTCGAAAACGTGTGTCAGACATGGTCGACCTGCGTGCGTCCGCGTACAACAGGTACAACAGCCTGCTGTACCACCGCCGATAGTGTCGCACTTACATCGTTGTAGGTAACGTAAACCTTCTCGACCATGGTGGCGGTTTGTGTTCGGGTGGTTGCCTGGTTGCTAGGGTGGGGGTCTGACGAGGATGAGAAGCTGTAAAGCGAGGAGCAGTCGATCGTGGAATGCGGTATTGAGTGAGGCAAACGCCCAAAGAGGAGAAGAAGAGGAGAAAGAGGAAGAAGGAAGAGTCAGAAAGACGTCAAGCAACTGATGGTGACGATTTATTTTTTGCGCCGGTGACTGCCGCCGCGGATCGAGTTGCCCCTCTATTTTTTTTCTCGAGGCGGGACCCCGCGATGTCTTTCACTCTGTTTTCTTCTAAAGTTCCCATCGAAGCGGGCCCCAAGTCAGCGCCACGTCCGTCGACCCATGCACTAAATGCATCCTAGCTGTGTTCTGCTTGGTGTTGTCGGAGCTGGCCGCTTCACTGTCAGATCATGGGTGGAATTCAGTCACAGAGAGAGACATGTCGCACGGAATGGCCTCAACAAGGGTCTTGTTTTCGACACTGCGGGTGAACAGCGTTACGCGGCACGAGAAAGGTATCTCGCAGTCGGCTCGTATTATTGTCTATGTGTCACGAGACACTACGGTTGCTACGCACGCGCCCAGGGAGCTGACCAACCAGTCACTTGTGCTAGGATTCACAGCACCCACGAAGACCTACTTCTGCGACAATCCGTGACGCGCCTTGATGATGTCGGCTGCCTATGAGATTGTTAGTCACAGTCAGTGAACGAAACAGTGGATCAACACTCACCTTTTCTGCGATGGCATATACCGTCGAGCATGTGTGTGCACCCTGTTCAGTCACATCAGTACATTTCACAACATGAAGGCGTCCGAAACCGCGACTCACAGGGATGATGGGCATAATCGACGCGTCGGCGACACTGACGCCAGAGACTCCGTACACAAGCAATTCGGCATCGACGACACCACCAAGGTCTTGTGGCTGCATCGGGCATGTACCTACGTTGTGAGCGATTGAGCTGCCGCCTGTACCGCGAAGGTACGTCTCGAACTGCGCATCGGTGTCAATGCTGGTTCCTGGCTGGAGTTCCAACGGCGAGAGAGCCTGAAGCGCCTCGGTGTTGTGCATGCGCCGGACGAAGCGGAAGTTGCTCGTCATGATCTGGATGTCGGTAGGGTTCACGAAGGTCAGGTAGTCCACCGTCGGCTCCGCGTAGATGTTGTCCGGCCGGAGGAGGACCGTACCCCGGGCGACACCCTTGATCAAAACGACGGAGAACCGGCCGCTTGCCTGAAGCGGAAGCTCTAGCCATGCGTTGTCGGGGCTTGTCATCAAGGATGCGAGTTGTTCTCTTTGAGCCTCGTAGCCTGCGACTTGCTCGTCAGTGTAAGTGTCGGGCAGGTAGTCGGCTGCGTTTTGAGCCAAGTAATCGTCCGCAATGCCCTGATATCCATCCGGGTCGACAGTGGTGAGCGGAACTTCGCCTCCAGTGTTGCCGGTCGCGATACGGAGCGGTCCGCTCCTGTGCTCCGCAAGCTCTTGTTGTGCCCATTGCTGGAAGGTGGCGTTGCTCTGCGCGCTTTCGGGGTTTGGTGTGACGTTGTTGTTATCTGGGCTTGTCAGATTCCTCGACCTGCACCGGAAAGCAGTGAAGACTTACAAATATAGAAAGCGCTGGATACAGCATGATCCTGAAGGTTGGAGCCAACGCCAGGAAGGTCAGAAATGACATCGATGCCGGCCTCGTCAAGTAGCCAAGATGGGCCGATGCCGCTGCGCTGGAGAACCTGGGGCGAGTGCATAGCACCAGCGCTCACGACGACTTCGAGATTGGCACCGACGTTGACCTTATTAGGTGTGCCGCTACCTTCGACTCGCTGTGTAAGTGCAATGCCCGTGACCTTCTTGTCATCGTCGAACTCAAGGTTATCAACGCGATACCCTGTGAGGACATGGAGGTTCTCGCGACTCGAGGCAGGTTCGTAGTATCCGTTGACTGCGTAAGACCTCCTCGCTGTTGTATTGTCAAGGGCTGTTGGGTACCAGAAGACACCGTAAGCATGTCCATCTGATCCATCGACTTGGGGCTCAGCGCCAGCTTCAATAATGGCTTCGCGCTGGACCTTGATGCCCGGGTACTGCCAGGAGGAGAAGCTCAAATGGATCGGGCCGTCTTCACTGTAGGAGTCTTCGCCCCAGGTCATGTTGAACTCCTCGGCGGCAGCTGGGTCAGGAGGGTCAAATCGACTTGACTTGATGAAGTAGGGGTAGAGGCCTTCCCAGCCCCAGCCCTCATTACCAAGAGCCTCCCAGCTATCATAATCGGCAGCAGAGCCACGATTCAGGAGCATGCCACTTTTAACGCCCAGTCAGCATGGGTAGCGCGATACTGTTGCGACACGATATAAGCTTACTTGATGGTAGATCCGCCACCCATACAGCACGCTGCGTACAAGCCTTGCGTCCGACCGTTGAGGCCTGTCTGAGCAACAGATGTCATATTGTACCTATACCGAGCGAGATACGTCGTCGCAGACCCCGGCTCAAGGTGTGCAGGATCTGTGTTGAAGTATCCATATTCTACGACGAGGATATTCACACTGGGATCTTCGCTGAGACGGGCAGCGATGACAGTGCCAGCTTGACCACCGCCGACAATGATGAAGTCGTAGCTGTCGAGAAGGTCATCTGCTGAGATCTCAGATCGACGGAGAATCTGGTCAGAGTGAATAGGGTGAGCAAGGCCCAATGGAAGGACAGCCGCTGAGGCCGCGATCGCCAGCCACTTCATTGTAGAGGCACATTTCATCTTTGCGGGGAAATTTAGGCTTCCTGAGACAAAGTTGAAGCTTAACTTGGTAGTAAATCAGATAGGTCTCTCAAGGCTTATTTTATACATCGGTGTTTCGAGAGCATCTTCCATCAAATTCATTATTCCCAGCATTCTCATGGACTGTTCCCTTCCGAGACCTGAATTTAGCAGCTACTGCCGATCAACGTACCAAATTTCACAGACATAGCAACTTGGCGTTGAAGAAATAAATGCTCGCTCGAATACCCGGACCGTTAAAAGAACCAAATCTGACAGCTGCAGGTCCCCCTCTATTTCCCCTTCAGTCTACTACCACAGCACCATCTACCGACCCGTGTTGCCTTTTGGGACTTTGCGGGGTTGCAGCAGGATGCAGTGACTAGGGAGTGATCCATGGGTCGGTTCACCGGAAGATTTGACATGGCGTGCTTACTCAAAGGTATTCACGGAGAGTGTGCTCCCGAAGGTGACATTGACTTGTTAAAAATGCAATTGAGACGTGCAACTCTATGGTACATGCCGAACCTGACTTCTCGAAATGCAAAGATGTGGTGAGCCATGATTTCGCCTCATCACGCCACTCCAGCCAGCAAGAGCAAGATATGCGAAGCTCACGAAACTTGGTTCCCGGTCGTATCATGGTCCCGCTTACACGCCATCCCAGAAGCTCAATTGATCAGTCGACCCGACCCGCGGCTGATGTCACCATCATTCTCTGGATTGGCGATCCTTTCGCTAATACGGTGCACGTTGCATCGTCCAAGCTTCGAAATGAGTTAGTTTTGTCGACGATAGCCTTGAGACTGGCCGTCTCGGCTTGACTTTCCGTTGCGAGGCGAGGGCGTGGCTCCCGAAACGAATCCTCCAAGCTGGGGGTTCTGTATCATTTGCTGTGCCATGTGGCCCATGCCAGAAATCTGGGGCATATGAAGTGGCATACTCGGCATGCAGTATACCGGATAGCCTTGTGGTTGAGCTTCTGAACTAGGCGCATTTCGGATCTCGTCCTTCAGGGTGTCCTCAAGCTTCGCGAAGCGAGTGACCATGCTTTCTTCGAAGGAGACTTCGCGATCTCGCAGAGCGTCTTCGACTGCGGCTTTGACGCTGACCTTGACTTGAGCCGCGACTTCCTGCTTCAAGTTGCAGCCGAAGATTTCGAGGCTCGAGTCAAGCTTTGAAGGGACATCGCCGGCCATGTGGTCCATCGCATTTTGTACCACTTTGACCACTTCACTCTCCTTCTTTGTGTTAGTCTCTTTCATCTTGTTCGATAGATCTTCAAGGCCATTATAAATCGCGTTCTTGACTTCCTCTTCGAAGACGTGGAGAAGTGTTTGCGCGTCTTCTTCGGCGTTCCGAGATCGCTTGGCGGGAGGAATACCCTCGAGGTATGCTTGATCGTTCGCTGCTTCGCGCTTGAGGGTTTGTATTGCTTCGGATTCACTAGATGGTTGAACAGGTGCCTGTGGGGGCGCCTGCGATGGCGAAGGCAAAGTGACATTCACGGTCCCATTCACTACGTTGAAAGGGAGTGTAGACCAGCGTATACTGTCCGCGATCTCGGGGGTTAGGTCCCTCCTGGCAAGAAGGACTTCAATCTTTTCGGTGATATGTTGCTCAGCAGTCACGCATCTGAACTTGTCAAAGGGTGCATGCGGTAGGACTTCATGGGCTGCGTAGTATGCGAGCATGTCGGCCAATGAGGGCTGGGCCGGACCGTCGACATTGTCTGCCCACTTGGGAAAGCGAACCTTGCCCATCGTCGCATTGATGAAGCCTTGAGCGGTTGCAACGTTGCTGGCATTGAACGCCTGGCCGACCTGCTTTCCAAGCCAGTCGTGCTTGCAAAGGTCAGGAAACTTTCGGTGAAGCGCTGGCTTCGCTTGCGTAATGAGGCGCCTCTGCTTCGCTGCAGTGCTTTCAGTCCGTTCATCAGCTTCGCTTGAAGCCTCTGATGGTGCTCTTGCGACTTGCGAAAGAGCTGGTATAGGAGGCGCTGGCATAGGGGAAGGCGCAAGCGCTGGCTTAGCTGCCTTTGGCGGCTTTTTCGTTTTCGGTTGTGGCTTCACGGTCGACGTTGCGGAATCAGCTGGAGCCGGTACTGCTGTACGACCCAAAGAGTCAGCGCTCGTCTTCCGATGAGAATGTGTTGAGATGTAGGCATTACCTTCGCTCGAAGTTTCAGTGGGCACGGGTGCAGGCTTGGTGACTTCCGGGGCGGTGGCATCGTGTGCCATGGTGAGCGACGACGGATTTGGCTGCCGGGATGAGATATTGCCACCTTTGTGATCGAAGCCTGGACCACTATCCCTTAGAGCAAGTGCAAGTGACGGGAGAAGGAAACTCGATGTGGTGCGGAGAGGCGGAAAGAGAGCAGAGATGTAAGGTAAGGAGAGGTAGAAGGTGGTGGTGGGTGGGATGAAGGCTGAACAGGTCCGTAACCGTGGGTAGAAGATGTCATGCAATAAGATCAAAGGATTATGATTCATCTCAGATTCTGTGCCTGCGTGCGTTTTCGGGCATACGCGGGCAAAACATCAGATGAAAACGCACCCTTGCGCTGGGTTGCGATCCGCTGCGCAACTGCCTCGCGCTTACAGACGATGTCGTCCGCTGCCACCTGTAAATGTGTTACACCTGCAACGCGTAGATCAGTGAGAACGCGCAAAGTACCGTTTGTTTATATCTTCTGACTTTTCTGCACCGTACATTAGTTTGTTATTTGCTTTGAATTATCACATTGCTCGACTCAGGTACCCGGAGTCATACGTCGCAGGTCAGACCCTTTGAAGGTTATCTCACACTTGACCATTTGAACCACTTTACAGTCACAACATCACCATGGCTGCCTTCTTCGATCTTCTACATATCGCTTTTCCGATAGAGTAGACACCATCCGTGCTAATCGAAAAAATACTAGTACACTATACTCGACACATGGTGGTGATGTGCATTTAGACTTCGGAAGGGCTTCAACTCTACCGACATCAACCAAGGATTGATGTCGAAGTCATTTGGAAAGGCTTCAATTGTCACAAACTCAGCAAACTCTTGCTGTCGGAGATGTGGTAGACTTTTGAATATAATGGGACCCCATTCCTGGATCTCATGTTGTCTTGGCCCTTTCTTTCTTCATCTTCCATCATTCTGCCTTCACGTCTGAGTTGAACGCAATTTGCTTGACAGCTTGGTTCCTCTTCTGCACAAACATTCTGGTATCACTGACCACTATTGTTTGACTATCCAACATACAAAAGACACTGAATAACTCCATTCTTGTCTCAGAAAACCCTACAAAATGTCTGATGCGGACAGTGCAGCCTCTCGCTTCCAGCAATTTATCCAGACCATCCCCATTCGCCGCATCATCTTTAGGGGAATGCCCAAATTTCCAAGGACCAGGGCCACTTACCCTCGGCCGACCTACAGACAACACATGATTACCCGTCGGGTCTCTCGATGCCCTCCTCCTCCCCGTTGTCGGGTCTCTCGTCGCCCTAACACTCGCCCAGAGACCGTCGAGAGTCCTCCTCCCAATTACTGGCATGTTCCGAATGTCCATCCTCCGAATTATGAGGATGACGAAGTTGTCCCCAGCTACAGCGATTATGAGCTCGATGAGTACATCCCCTGCCCTGAGAATGATCCATTCGAGATCCAAGGGGGCAACGATATCGTGGCAAGAATCCCAGAACTGCAGCATCTGAGAATCTCGTCTTCAGACACCACTGCAGTGAACGGCATTTGGGACAGTCAGTACGAGCTTGACGACCACTGGAGATGGAACCTGAACTTGTTCAAGGATATTCTCACTTATCTCCGGGAAGACCCAAGCATGACTCTTAACTCAGACGTCGAGGGCATGGTCGAGTCAGCTCACATCGCCTACGACTCACTTAAGCGCAACATCCAGCACTGGTTCGACGGCGCTAGCAATGACCTGACCCGGCAGGTCGAGGAACGCCTGGCGGCCTTCAATAACGAGAACCACAATGCTCTCAGCCGAGTTGTGGAGATGGGCCTTCTTCGTCGCAGGAGAAACCAGATCAAGGACCGCACCAAAAGAGCTTCGGCCTCTCGAATCGAAAAGCTGGACGAGGCCATGGGCAAAATTGATGATGAGCGCCGTCAAATTTACATACGTACCATGGGGCTGCAGCAGCTTTGAGCAGAGACTACCACCACTGAACCCTATCGCCGCACTGGTGTTTCGGATATCCTGGGTCGGGGTGGGTTTGAGTTTGGGTTCCGATGGTTTTGGGAAAGCTGTGTATTTCTTTTGGATGATGATGTTTGGAAACGGAGTTCTTCTTGTGTGGTCTAATATGGCGTTGGGGATGACGACTGATGATTGCATCCATTGATTATCGCGAAGTTCGAAGGAAGCTGATGTTTATCAATTTGGCGTCTAGCGAATTTGACGTCTTTCATAAATTTCTATCGAAGTGACATCGTTCTAAGGTTGTGAGGTGATGCAGTGTGCAGTGAGTGTAAGTGACGCGTAAAGGCGGCAGCGGTTGGGCTTTTGACACTATATAACACACTGTGCCGTGCCTGGCCCACCGTGATCAGCCGGGCTTGCCACATATCCATTGTCCCAAACTTGGGGCTGCAACATGCGAACTTTCCCATTTTGACATATTCGAACTCATCCTTTCATCTCATATATCCCCTGTCACGCAGGGCCGGACAAGACCAACTGCGACGCCATGTTTACACGTTATAGCCAATGCTTCTCTTTCCTGCCAATCACGCTCGTCTCGTGACTCAATCTTCGCGTATCGCTGCACTATCCTCGCCATGATGTAATAGGTCTCGGTGAGGGCGAATTGCTCTATGAACAGTCAATTTGGATAGTCTCCAATCGGAAAGCGTCACCTACGGCCGATACAGACACGTGGTCCACCATTGAACGGCAGGAAGTCCCAGCCAGGTCGAAGGGCCTCCCACCGCTCTGGAACATATTTGTCCGCATCTTCACCGAATACATCGGGGTTTCGATGCATTGCATATGCGTTGTACATAACAAGCGTGCCCTTCTTAACGAAGAGCGGCGAGTTACCGTCGTGGCCACCACCGAAGGGCAAGGTCGTGTCCATAGCCGCTTCGCGGGCATTTGTCGGTATGACGGGATGTAACCGCAAAGCTACAGTCGTTTAGCACAGGTAAACGCTCTCCCCGGCTCGTCGATTTTTGATTCTTACATTCATTGACGCACCACTTAAGGTACTTCATACTGTGCAACTGCTCGATGTTCGGTCGATCGGAACCAGTACAATTCAACACCTCCTGCCTCAGGCGAGAGTACACCGCAGGCTGCTTTGACAGTGCGAACACCAAGTTACTCAAGAGGCACGCAACCGTGTCTCTGCTTGCAAGCAAAATATGGAGAACCTGAGCTCTCAGGGTCTTGTGGTCAGGGGCCATTCTCTGGAGCTCTCGCAAAACATCATACCCCTGACCTGCTTCCTCCTCGCTTTTGCACTGTTTAGCCTCCTCAATGAAGTTGTCCATGTATTCGAACACCCGTGCTTTGGCTTTAGATGCCTCGATGCTGTCGGCGAGAAATTGAAGTGGACCAAGGCGTAACTTCTTCACAACAGCCTCGGAGCACAAGAGGTAATCCGACACGAACTGGTGATTTCTCGATCGGAGTGCTGACGCCTGCAGTTCCGAGGTCGAGCGTCCCAGTAGGAACTCCGTTGCGACGTCCATCGCCAACTCGAAGAACAATGGCTGCAGGTCCACGGTCTCGCTCAATACCGGCAGCTGTCCCCAGAACGCCTCGAGGTGAGGCTCCAACACGTTCAACATACCATCTACCTTCTGCTTCGCGAAGCCTGGACGAAGTACGGACCGCGCAAGGGACCACGCGTGCCCGTTGAGGGTAAAAACACCAAGTCCGAGGAACGACGCGATGGCTCGGTTCCTGAGTTCAGGCAAGATGAAATCAGAGAAGCGGATGGCCAGTATGTGTCTGATGTTCCGAGAATCGCACGTTTGTATCATGTGATACGACCATCTCTCCACGCTATAGGTCTGGCCAAGCCGGCAGAAGGTTTCGCGCCGTTTTGCAAGGTCGCTGTGCGGCTTACTGCTGAACAGATTGTCATAGGCGAAGTCGAAGCCGAAAATCGGATCACGGACTGGTGCTCTCGTCTTCGCTGGCTTACATCTCTCTTTGTTCCAGTGCCGCCAACGTCTTGCATAGACCCAGCATGTGCGTACTATGAGCAAGGAAACGCCAACTAGGCAGAGCCAAGGCCAAGGAACCGAGGGGATAACTGCCATCTCCATTGTTTTGCAAGTTGCCGGGACGAGATACTCAGAAAGCGAGTGACTACGTGCGATAGCTTGCTCGCAGAGGTGATGGGCTTATCTCTCGGCATTTAAGACGCAACTATGTCTTACCGTCCCTTCATTGACGGCAAAAGCCCAGTCCAATGAGGTCTTCTGACCATCCGCCAAGGTATTCATTCCGCTTGACCTGAATTTGGGAACACGAAGTCTGACCATCAGGTATTTACAACGCTGAGATCCCTTGTACCCATGAATCGCTGTTACCAGCTGTCTGATCGACACGCCTACCACCTCATCACCGAGAGTATGCCCGTTCGCAAACCCTGCAAGCCACGCGCAACCAGTCCGCTTCGACAAGATATAGAACGGGTCTTCGGTGGCTGCCGTGCAACTGCCAACGCATTATCATCCTTGCTTTCGGCAACGCCACTGTCTGCGGCCCTCACTTTATCTGCCGAGTTGACGTCGGGACCTGACCCCAAGCAACCCGATCGTGCTTGTCACGGATACATCCAGATCAGCCACTTTGCGCAACAGGAGCAACGCCGTCGGAACCCCCATTGCTTTCCGCTTCAATCTGGTGGATTATTAAATCGCTCGCAGCTGACAACATTTGGGCGGTTATCTGGAGCGGCGGATTCGCGTAGCCTTGTTTTACGAAGTTGCTTTCAGTTTGCTGTCGTGGCCCGGCTTCCGTTCAGCTCCGCTAGAATTGGGGTCTGGCCTCATGGCTAGGTTCACACACCTATACAACGTTTCCGAGTACACTACGGGTGTGCATGACTTGCACGATTGTACAAGACAAGGTGTTTCTACGACAGAGTCTCTGATACACACCCCTACCTCTGTTGGGCAGGTAGGTCTTGTTTAAAGCATTGGACTCATGGCCCGCAATCGAAATACCTGACACACACGATGGTTCGAAGAAGACAAGTATGAAATGAGGTGCCGCATGTTCTTGAATGCATCAGTTGCTACCAGTCCGACAGAAGACCTGTAAGCCTTGGCGCATTTCTATCACCCTAAATGAAAGATTTCGATACCCATTGAGACGCTAGGCTGAGGCCGATCGAGGAAAAAGCTCAAGCCAACAATAATCGTTGTCGTCATTGACGAGCGTGGCGGTGAAGTAGCGCAAACATCTTCTTATGACGGTCTGTCATACGAACCCTTTTGAGGGAACCACAGGCAGGTACCTGAGCTACTTCAAATCGTAGCCTGGCATGAAAGACAACTATTGTCAAGTCGGCTCTTCGAAAACACCGAAATGACTTTCTGCTTCCGACTTTCTTCGGTTTTGTTCGGAATGTATAATCTGGATCGAGCGTTGTCCTCGTATTCAGTTCCGGCATCACCTCGTGTCATGCGTTCAATACTATGACGAGCTTATACGTGTGCTCCCAGCGGGTTCCCGCTGAGAATCAAGCAGGCAGGCTTTCCAGCAAGTGGCTCGGAACTTCCAAACAAGACACATCGGGTTCGAGTTGCACAATCACAACTTGTCTTTGATGCCGGAATAGTACGTGAGATGCAGAGATAGTGATCCGCCCGCGACACTCATGGCGACCAAGGGTCTTGTGAAGACCCTTCTACTATTGCTGTCACCTGAGAGCGAGCGCTGCCTCAATCCAACGGCGCCTGCGCAAGCGCAGGATCGATCGAAACTGTGGCTGCTTGTCTCAAACTTGTGTTCCCGTTGGCTGTCCTTGAGTCGGTCGCCTTGTCATTCACATGGGGCTTGTGTTGTGCTACCCGAGCAATGAACCATCCCGCATTCCGGTAGAAGGTAGATGATTATTGCAGTGGGTGGTGTTCAAACGGTTTACTCGGTCATAAATTTAGGCTTCGTTCTCGGACCTGGCATATTCACATCTCTGCTGAGAAGCCCAGAAAAAAGGGCCATCCATTTTCGAAGGAAAGCTACACGACCATTTAGAGATCGCACATCGACAAACATGGAAATAGCTGGAGAGACCATCGAATCCCGGCCGCCGCGAGCTGAAATTAGGGGACCGGAGGCAGACTCACTGGACCAAGATCTTTGGCAAGTCTGGAGCTCTACAGCAAAGTCTTTCCCCGAGGGAGATGCAGTAGTATCCATGTGGCAACGTCAGAAGTGCATCATGGGAACCAAGATCTCCCAGGTTGACTCGGGGACAGTTGAGGACAAAACTGAATACCTCAGATGGTCGTACAAGGATCTGCATACTGAGGCTACCCGGCTTGGGAACTGGCTGCGACATTTAGGTTGCGGTCCTGGGATGAGGCTCGCCGCTATCCTTTGGAACTCGGTCGAATGGGCCGCCTTTGCATGGTCAGCGACAAAGCTTGGTATGGTGTTCATACCACTGGATCCCCTATCTCTAGATGGTCTGCCAAGTCTGTTGGCCAGAATCGATGTCCACGTTCTGGTCGTGCAGGATGAGAAGATTGCAGACTCGATCGACGGATTGAAGATTGACTCTATGTCCTCCAACCGGAGACTACAATGCTCGGGACCAAAGGCGAGTGGTTGGCTTTGTGTTGGAGAAATTCCTTCAGATGATTCCGGTCTCCGACGGGCACTCGAAGCGCAAGTTGCTCAGTACATCAATCGCGAGCCAAACGAACAGGTAACGATGATGATCCTCAGCAGCGGGACGACGGGCGAGCCGAAGGTTTGCGAGCATACGCACAAGAACCTCATGTCCCAGGCTTGTGAATACGATCCAAAGCCAGAAGGTCCACAAGACAGGTGGCTTGTGCATACTCCTGCATCTCACATATTTGCGATCAACAACATGTTGCGTGCGTGGAAGGAGGGAGGGACTGTTGTGTTTCCTGCTCACTCCTTCAAGGTTGAGGCAACCTGGAAAGCGCTGACGCAAGAGAAATGTACTATCATGTCCGCAACTCCTACTCTGATCAAATCACTTCTCTCTTACCCAGGGTTCAGCAAAGCTGCCGACTTGAAGCTAGATCTCGTAACGATGGGCGGGACAACAATATCTGCAGAAGACATGCATTTGTGCCGTGATGGCCTCGGCGCGAAGCATGTTATCCAGGCCTACGGCATGACGGAGGGAGCTCCGCTTATCAGCTGGAAAAGACGCGACAGTTTGTTGGACTCAGGATGTCATCCTGGACTTGGGAGAATCCTCCCCGGTGCTGCTGCTCGCATCTGTCATCCTGGAAACCACGACGTGCTGGCCATTGGAGAGGTTGGGGAACTGCACGTTTCTGGTACATCTGTCGCTACTGGCTATCATGCCGAGGACAGTACCTCTGCTTTCTACAAAGATAAAGACATCAGATGGTTTAATACTGGCGATCAGGCGATGATCGACGCGGACGGCATATTGCATCTCTTGGGCAGGTACAAAGATGTGATCATCAGAGGCGGTGAAAATATACAGCCAGCCAAGATTGAGACAGTTCTAGCGAAGATTCCAGGTCTTCAGGTTCGTTTGCGCCAGAACTCGGTGTGCCCTTCCGCTTCATAAACTAATTTCCGGTAGGCTGTTGTTGTCGGCGTTCCAGATGCCCACGCTGGACAAGTCCCCGTTGCGATTGTTAAGCTTCCGCTTGGCGTTGACAAGGCTACTGTGGCCAGCAAGTCTCTTGTCCTCGGTCCGATGTTTGCTCTGGGGGCCATCTACACCCTCGAGGAGCTGGGCTTAGAAGCATTCCCGTTGACGTCGTTAGGGAAGATACGAAAGGGCCCGCTCACAGACATTGTTGTGAGGCATCGAGAGGATATCTTTGATTCAACAACAGATAGAGCTACAGAGGGCCCCTACGAGTCGCTCTCGAAACTGCTTACCGAAGCATGGGAGCGAGTGACCGCCATCGCTCCCCAACGAGACCAAGACATCCTGTATGTGGCGGATAGCATCAGTATGCTGCGTTTCTGCGACACAGTAGTCAGACTTACCGGCAAGCATGTCTATCTCAACGATCTCATCAAACACAACACTGTCGACAAGCTGGCGAGATTTCTGGTAGACCGGGACGATAACGGCAGCCAAGTAGAATCCACTTACGAGGTTACGGCATTCTCCTCTATCCCAGGCGCGTCTAATCATCCGCCCATGCCTGTGGATTTGCTACCAGCGCAAACTCATGATTCAACATCACTACACCCAACCTCTTCATTCGCCGATGTGGTACCGGCAGATTCTCCTACATCTGCGGCAGCCTTGGCCTTGCGTGGCCTGGGACTCGCTGGGTTGGAGGCCATTATCCCAATACGGAGCGCGTTGCGACGTTTTGTGACAGGTCAACGTCCGCACTCCTTTAACATTGCATTCACGTTTCGAGCACCTGGTACTACGAATTTGCAAGTTCGCCGAGTCATCAGTCAACTCGTTCGCCAGCATCCATTACTCAGATCAGTCGTCCTGAGGGCGGCAGGTCAGGAATTCCACGTTGTGCCCGCTTTTGACGAGGGCATCGCTCAGAAGGTCATGTCCGAGCTTGAAGTTGAAACCGTCGAAGAAGCTATACAGAATGCGGAGCAATTGTCAGGGTCCGTGTGGTCGTCACCCTTCATGCTTAGAGTGAAGCTTGTGAGCTGCAGGGCCGACAACTTGACTTACATCTCCCTGGTGTTCAACCACTCTATCTTGGATGCTTTGGCTATCGTGCCTTGGGTTCGAAACCTTGACCTGCTCTTGCAAGATGAGCAGGTACAACTGCCTAGGATGACCCCATACAAATTGTTTGCAGACCTGCATGGGCAGTATTCTGGTGTTCCAAAAGCAAGGGCTGCAGTTGCATTCCACGCGAAACGGCTTCGAGGTATATCGTTGCTCGCAAGGGCTCTGTGGCCGAAGCAAAAAGCACCTGGCTGGATGATTTCGGATGATGCTGGATCATCAGATCGGGAGGAGCGGCAGGCGATTCGTCATGAAGTATGGGGTGGCCGGTGGAACAGTGTCAAGAGTGGTTCTGAAGAGCCTCACATCTCTCGCATTGTTCATCTGCCACTGCTTGATCAATTCGTCAAAGACTTTGGTATCCCGCCTGCGATCTTCGCAAAGGCAGCGATTACGTTGCTCAACATCATACAGACGGGATCGTCCCACGCAATCTTCACCTCGTGGGAGAGTAGCAGATCATGGCCGTTCCTGCCCAGCTGGATTGAGACCAGGCTACCATCCGCAATGAGTATCGATGGGCCTACTCTTGGGTGGTTCTTGAACATGATTGAAGTCACTCTATCTGAGCCGCTCGAAGCCTTCCTCACGCGGATTCGGGAGGAACATGAGCTAGCCACACAGCATGTACATGCGCCATGGGCAGAAGTCAGTCGCGAATTGCAAGAAGAGGGGCATTTAGCGACCGAGGCATCTTTCCGACAAGGATTTGTGTGGGATGTCAGTCTTCTGGGAGCGACTGGACCAGGTGGATATTTGACGGACTTCAAAGTACTGGAGCCTGTCAACCGACACAACTGGTCTGACTGGTAAGAGAACACTTCTCTACGGTTAGCGGAACAATTTTTACTGACACAGAGATGCAGCGGCCTGTTCTGGAACGCCTACATGGCCGATCCCCAGAGCATGTACTTCATTGCGACATGGGACACCGCACAGATGAACGACCATGAAGTGAACGGTTACTGCGATATGCTGGCCGAGATCATGCGGCGGCTCGCGAATAGGGATAATGGATCCAAACAGATCGGCGAAGTCTTTCAAGCAAACAGCTTCTAAGTGGACGCAATTGCTTTGCTTCGGGTTCGGTCGACCGTTGAAATCCAAGCTTTGGCACCTAAAAGCTTCACCTTCGAGATGCAACAACGTTGAAAGTTTGCATAGCACGATAAAGACTTTCCAGATTGGGCGAGGAATATTTTCATTGGCGAATCGATTGCACAAAGATCTCAGCCGAAGTCTCAAAGAGCTTATGCGAACATACAAAGGCCGGCGCGCCATGTGCCCATTGCTCACTCTTCACAAAGACACTTGTTTCCTAACAAAAATAGATCAATAAATAGACTCAATCATCCGTGCATTTTGTTCATCGAAAAAGGGAAAGCGCATCTTCGCCTGGTCGTCTACTGCGCCCACTCTGCACGATCTACCAACACGGTCTGTATACCGTCCAACTGAGTGAGGCCTAATATTTTCCCCGACTTACATCAAAGACCAATCATCAACCGCCAAGATGGCATCGCCGGCCGATACCGTCTACAATGACTTTGAAGATCAGGGTGTAGCACCACCCGAAACCTACTCCCTGCCTAACGGCCAACGATGGATCGGTCCAGTTGGACCAAGCTCCACGATGCCACGACGCAAGGGATTACCCCAATTGACTATCGAGATCAATCCTCGTGAGAATGGAAAGGTCATCCGCCGTGCTCACATGCCGCATATGGTACGCAAGACCCGTATCAAGCCCGCTCTTACAATCGGCATCTATCCCAACCCGACTTCCGAATGGTATGAAGCTGTTCGATCTGCTCGTGCTGACAGTCCAGAGCCAGAGGTATCCGAACCACCGAGCGACCTGGTACCCAACTCACCCATTGAGCCAGACAATGCTTTTGAGGAGGCATTTGCAGCTCATATGCAGAGACGTGCAGGAGTACAGCAGGAAGAATCAGCAGTAAGCTCGCCCATGAGAAACTGCTCTACCTGCTCAAAGGCACGATCCCACCATTCCGAAGTCGAAGCCAGCCCCAAGCCCATCACGCCTTGGAATAATCAGATTAAGTTGATGGCGCAGGGAGATCCAGAGTACCGGAGACAACTAGAACGGGAGTACTGGATCGACCTACTGCAGAGATCAGGTGACGAAGGCTTCCATGACTGGCTTCACTTGTACAGCCATGATATTGACAGTCCCATGGTCTGGGCCAAGGGTCAGTGCACCTGTCCTTGGTCGCGAGATCCCTGGTCCAGCTTCTGCGCTGTAAGTCCCCGGGTTAGAAACAGGATTCCCTATCCAAAGGCTTCTTCGGCAAGCATGCCGAGCACGGCTGAGGCTGTTCCTGGGCCTTCTCGGGGAAATGGTAAGTTCAAACCTGTTGACTTCAGCATCCCCAGAATCGATGACACGGAGAACAAGTCACATTCTCCATCTGCATCGAGGCACAGTTCGGGTTCCTCCCATAGCGGGCCATACTCTCCCCCGGCTGCTGTCGGACCGCCGCACTATTCTGCGATCCATACCAGCGAGTTCATTCCCATCCATCTAGGAAGCCCAAGGCTTGCTGAAGCACAGCAGGCTGGGATCTATCCCTTCGATTTCCCAAATCGATGGTCATCGCTCCTGGGCTCGGAAGCATCTGGGTCATCGGCTCCTTGGATGGGCGCCTCGGTAACTCAACACCCTCGTACCTTGAACGTCGAGCTCCGCAGCCCAATCCAGTTCCAGCACGATCTTCCTGGGCCATCGCCGTACTCTGCGTGCCGTGGGACATCGCTTCTTAGCACAGCAGAGGCCGGCCCAGCTGGTATTGGCGAATCAACTGCTCACGTTGCAGACAATGGTATGTGCTTTCCATTCAACCTCAGAAGTCCGGGACTGACCAGAGCTGCCCCCGAATTGGAATCTGTTGATCTTTCAAGATCAGCGCAATCCGTTTCCATCAATTACAGAGCGCCCGAACTCACTTCCACGGAGCTTGACAACGATGGCGGACATCCGCCACAGCGTTCAGACAGTGAGATCCTCGCTGAACTCGGTCGTCAGAATGCAATCTGCGACGGTTTCCCTGATGCGAACCCCGTCTACACTGAATACATCACCGCTAGCCCGGAGGTCATGTCAGATCAAGGAAGTGCCAACGCCACTGCTGATGGTTCAATTCCAGACAGGACCCCGAGAAGTCCCCGAAACAGCAACGATGATCTGACAAGGCTCCGAGACTCGCTCCGCGCAAGCGGACTCGGAAGTCACCAGAGTTCACAGCAAGCAGCAGACAGCACACAAAGCCAACGCTTCGTCTCCATCGACCTGCAAAGCCGTCACTCACACGAAAGGGCAGTACAGGATGCTCCTTCAAATTCAGGAAGTGCACTTTACATCATCCACTCCAACAACGAGCTGCATGATGACTACGATGTCGAAACTCAGACCAATAGCGCTAACAGCCGCATCGTCACAGGCACAGGAAGCGCTATTTACGGCATGCCCACCATCAACGAACTGCACGATGACTACGATGCCGACTCTGAGACTAGCAGTGCCAACAGCCGCATCGTCACAGACTCGGAAAGCGCTTTCGGGAGCCACCAGAGCCCACAGCAGGTAGCACACAGCCCCCAAAGCCAACGTTTCGTCTCCATCGACTTACAAAGTCGTCACTCGCACGAACGTACAGTACAGAATGCTCTCTCAGACTCAGGAAGCGCACTTTACATCATTCCGACCAACGACGAACTGCACGATGACTACGATGTTGAATCTCAGACCAGCAGTGCTAAC
This sequence comes from Sarocladiaceae sp. CBMAI 1973, assembly GCA_021347865.1. Lineage (NCBI taxonomy): Eukaryota > Fungi > Ascomycota > Sordariomycetes > Hypocreales > Sarocladiaceae > Sarocladiaceae sp. CBMAI 1973. The sequence continues at coordinate 17,596 of WNLN01000051.1, read as the reverse complement.
AGCCGCATAGTTACCGATCCTTTGATCCCTCGTGCGCCCAGTGCATGGCTGCCGAACATGGTACAGCCATATCTGTCTGGGACACAAGGCACAGCAATTCTTATCGTTCTTGTGATTATCACGGATATTCTGTTATTCGGTATATTGTATACGATGGTTGCGCACTTTCACTTTATGGTGGCGAAGTGAAAAGCCGAGTCGGCAAAAGTCTCCCTTCAAGTGAGCACCTCTTCACAACCAAGATGTCGCAGGTCTTCATCTCCAATCTTTCTTTTCCTTTCCTATGTCAGTCCTTTACGGAGTTCGGGGAGTAGTACTGTACAATATAGACTTATGGATGAAAACCTATTAGAGCTTTGGCCAAACACAATGTCACCCACGTGAATGTAACAGTGATTGTCAAGTTCAGACCAAGGTCAAATAGATCTTTCATTTTCCAGACCTATCCATCCTAGGTTCCTATCAAGAGCAAATCGCTATCCCAAAGAGGTATCATTCCAAGTTCATCCGTGCCTCATCAGCTATGCCCCAATCCCCAACTTCCTTCCGTTGCTGTAGCAGCAAATCAACTGAGTCCGAAAGACCATGTTCCTCCTCTTCCTCGTCCATGATCACATTCGCCCTAGTCGGACGATCATCGTCCTTGTCCTTTTCTTTGTCAGGTAATGATTGATTCGTCGCTCTACGTCGGAACGAACCTGGACGGAAGAAAGATCGTGAGGAGGTGGATGTAGATGTCACGGACATGGCGTCATCTGCGGTTTTGCTGTGTCCGCTTCCCACGTCGGTCTCGCCGGCTACGGTGTCATCTATCATGGGCAAGGCTGGCTCTGAGCGCATTGCGGCGACCATCTTCTCGCCGTATGTGCTGTGCGACACCGATGGCGCCATAGATTTCGCGTCGTCGTCGGCTTGTTGCTGGAGTTCAGCTTCGTCCACCTCGACAAGTTCCGCATCGCGATACCATTTCCGACGCCTTGTCCATCGGCCCCAGCCATCTTGGCCCCGTCGGCCATTTTGCCACTGTATCTGGGTCAGCATGTGCGATTCGCAAGAGCCCGATATTTGCATACCTTGTTATCATAGTACACCCAGCCATTGCGACCTTCATCGCTGTCGTACTCAACAGCACCATGCTCATCCGGTACGCCATCTACCCTCCATCTACCACCGTCCACCCACTTCCATCTCACGTGCGCACCCTCCTCGACCTCGGGCAGCTCGAAATCTTCCTTGGGCGAAACAGCATTATTGTGTTCGTCCGTCCAGGCTGACCTCTCGTATGCGAAAAGACTATTTGTCCAACCAAGACCGACCCATCTTCGCTGATTCTCGTATAGAATGAAAGTGAACTTGACACCCGCACTCCTTGCACTACCGCCGCGTCGGTGATTGACGTGCAAGCCCTGAGACTTGTTCAACGCTTTTGTGAGTTCGGATTCAGCGGTAGGCTTTTCGTTGTCTTTGTTCTTTGATGTGGAGATGGTCTTCTTTGGTGTTTCGAAGTGAAGTCCGCTAATGGCGCCAGCCAACCGTCGTACCGTAGCGCTGCGCCATAGCAGTGTTCTGGAGACTCGCGACATTCTAGAGTGCCAGGTCAAGATCAGAGTCCCTGCTACCAACATGACGCGCTTGGTGGTGATGATCCTCCACGGCGGCATGGACAGCGCGAACCAGAAGGGCGTCACTATCAGAAGTCGCATGAACATCGCGATCAAAGCAGGCTTGGTCGTTGCACTGGTAGGTGTTCTTTGGGTGCTCAAGAAATCCGTCAACTCCAACAAGGGCTCCAGAAGCACATTACAGCGTCCAGTGAGTTCCTTCAGGGTATCCACGATCTCGTCCAGTGTTTTCTGATGCTTCGTATTGGTGACCTCGGAGTTTCCGCGTTGATGTTTCGATTGTTTTTCGGGCGCGGCTGACGCAGTCGCATTCTTTTGACCGGGCGTAGTCCCAGGTGCCCCGAGGAACCGCGAGGCAAGATCTTTCGCATCCCTCGCAGGCTCTCGCCAGCCACTGCTACTCAGAGGGCTGTACCTTCGACCGTACATGCCCAGAATCAAGCCTGCACCCACGACAACCGGCCCAGCCCATCTCAGAACTATGTCGCCATATAGGACGACGCCCCAGAATGCGCAGAGGAGTAAGAAGCTCTGCCACGGGTCACCGGTGCTCCATGTCAACAGCCCAACGAAATTGTTGAGCGGCAGCAGAAACGGGTGACTGTACGCAAGCGCTCGTGTGATCTGCGGTGGTGTCGCGAGAAGCAGCGGACTCTTCTGGTGGACGAGGATTGTCGAGCGACGCGAGGATCGGGAGGGAGTGTTTGCTGAGAGCGTGACCGGAGAGAAGGCGGCGTAAGTGGGAGGTGCACCGGTGGGAGCTGGAGTGTCGTGGGTAGGCGGCGATCCGCCGAGCGAGCTATCGTCGCGCGCAGACATGGGCGAGCTGACGTATGATAGCCAAGGCGTGTCCTGTGGAGAGGATCACCACGGTTAGCTTGAGGTTGTGTAGAAGCGTGAAGGGAGCGGCGATGTAATGCAATGTAATAAATGTAGGTGGGGTCCCTCAAGTCAGCGCTGGCACGCTGCAGACCAGCAAACGGACAGCCCGGACTCGATATCGCAGCACGCAAATGCGGCAAAAATCGCGAAGTCAAAACTTTGGGAAGGAGCTGGGAAGACTTACAAAGGCAGCCATCAAGTGCTGGTGATGGTAAGAATCAGGCTTCGAGCCCTAGAGACGGAGGCGCAAGAGAGCGACGTCATGGGTGTGGTGGCGCTAGAATCCGGAGCTCGTCATTACGAGAATGGACAGGCAAGGTGGTCACTTCAAGATGCGAGACTTCCTGACTACGAAACGATATTATGTTAAAAAGGGCGTATTGAAAGGTGCAGGAGTCAAGGAGAGTCAGATCAGATTACGGGCGACAAGCTGCTTTCATCTTGGTGAGCCTCAGCCACGTGAGAAGGGAAAGCCGCTGAACTGCCGCCCGCCAAGTTGCGACCCGAGCCCGTGCATTTGGCTGCTGAAATGTGGCGCCGCCGAGGAGCTCAGGACAAGCGCCACAATCACATGTCACTCTCACTTACACTGTTCTACGATCCCCAAGTCTGGAATGCTTACCCTCGAGCTTCTGTCATTCCATGTTTAGCATGAAGGGTCAACAGGAAATACTCATAGTTGTAATGAAGACATAGTACGATGAGTTATTGACAGCTGATGATGGTGACAGATGGATCGTAACGTGGCTTCCGCAATGAGCCACTTGCATGTGTTTGTCGTTGTGAGCCAATATCCCTTTCATACTCGGAGGTCTCGAGAATAATTGCTGCATACAGTCACCAACATCATATCTTCGAACCTATTATGATATTAATGACTTGTTATGGTTGGACGTTCTTATTCAAGGACAACTTCTTTAATACTCTCCAGTGTGCAAAACGCTAAAATTCGAATCTCAAAGCGAATGACACGAAGATCGTTGCACGCATTTCCCCAGCAACTACTTCATGTTCTTCTTCTTCTCTTTCTCCTCGAGACACTTTTTGCACGGCATCAAGTCGGGCGTCTTCACTGTCGTATCACTTGTGAATCCAGACGGGCAGCACCCAGGAGGCGTGCTGGTGTGCTCAACTTTCTTGCATTTCGTATAGTCAGGTTTCAGGGTCTTCGTAACCGCTCGGCAAATTCGACAGGTCTTGACGTTATTCACGCGTTCGCACATCTTTCCATCGTCGCTTGTGGTTGAACGTAATCGTGATGGTTGATAGGGTTGCTGAGCAGCTTCGTGGTTGATAGTTATGAAGGCAGATTATGACCATTCAAGGCAGTGGTATATAATCACTTTGAAAGCATCAAGCGTGCTCGAAGCTCTTTAGGTTCTGCATTGATTCACTTGAAAGCGTTGCTTCGTGTATTGCTGCTGCTTTGGATGCTCATCAGGCCGTGCCCAAAGGCCACCGGTGATTGTGGCCAGCTTTCAGCGACAACTTCGTCCTCGACTCTTTGAGACGCTTAGGCAGTTCCCTTCTGCTTTCAGGGTGTGAAACTGTGCCTTTGGGTGTTTGTAGTGATTCATGTCACCAGACTAGCTTGAACTGGGCGAGGTCTGGACTCTCATTTCCATTCGCGAGCACACTCGGATCGTCACTTCATCATTGATAATTCGCGCCCAGCTTTGCCAGAAGCCATTATTCGTTGTCTATGCCGTGATTATGTCGCTCAAGATCTTTCAAGGCTGGTCATCCCAAGTTTTCGGATTGTCGGTCTCAAAGCCGGTCAAGGGCGTGTGATTGGTGTCAACGTGCCAGCATTGCCACCACGGACATCACTTCTTAGTCACTGTTGCCTTGTAAATTCGAAATGAAATTGAGCTGACAGCGTTCGGAGTTCGGCTCACTCTAGGCACCAAACCCGACGATGCGGCAAAGAACTTTCCAGAACGTAATGTATACAGGGCATTACTAGATACCGCAATCGAGTAGCGATCTCCGACAAAAGACGGTTGTCTATTGCTACCGTATTGCGTATTAGCTTACCAGGATAAGGGAATGAGAAAACAAACAAATCTACTAACCCGAAATCTGATAATGGAGGGAAGAATTTCATCATTCCTACCCCTCTTGGTCTCTGTGTAAGTCTCCCCACAGCTACTCCACGGGTGACTCTCATGTTTGACGTGCTTCTTATAGGCCAATCAATTATGCTTAATAGCAGTTCCGAACTTCTTTACGTATTGAGGGGATTGGCAGGGTCTTTCCCCGATTTCTCGGCGCCCGAGTCGCCCGGCCGTGGCTTTCTAGTGGTGCCTTCGGCGCACATTCGCTAGTCGCCGAGACTTATACACCCGCTTTGATCCACAAAGAATGTGTCTTGGCTTCCCGAACGAGAAGAGCGTCGATTCCTCAGCCATTCATGACTTGCAGGGCATTGTACCCAGAAGCCGGTAAGGTCACATTCGTTTACCGCAATTTTTGAACGCTGAGACTGTTGCGCCTTGGCTTCTCGATGGAGATGCCCCAGACAATGTCGAAACATTGCCTTTTTGGGTTATATGGCTCAATGTACTCGGTGCAAGCCGGCTTAGTTTTGAAGACTTGTATGATGGTTCTTGTTGGCGCGGATGTCCGATTGCGTAATGGCATCAATGTCGACTTCATGACCGCCTCCGTTTGTTGATCAGTTGAGTAATGAATTCCACCGGCATATGGATTTTTGCGCAGCGCTTACCGAATAGTTGGGTGACTATATCTGGGTGCAATGTCCACGCTCAAAATGGTTCCCAGGTTTTGCCTACATCCAGTATCGCGTCGCGGAAGCCTCGTATGTGTTGCATCTCGAATCATTCAAGCGCTGTCTAGCATCCGTCATCATGAAGGGAGACAAGGTCCAGCCGGACGACTCTCACCATGTCTCCGGCCAGTCAAATGAGCACATGACCCGGCCAGCTCATGCTTTGACAGCAGTCCAGGTAGCGGACGAACTTCAAGCCAACACAAATGATGGCTTGAGCTCAGGAGAGGCTGCCACCCGGTTGACCAAGTATGGTCCGAACGACTTGGGCGAGGAAAAGGGCGTCAGTGCCTTTTCCATCTTTGTGCAACAAATCTTTAACTCCATGACTCTGGTATTTTCGGTTCATTTCTTGCTTGTCACGCTTTCACTTACATGTTGCAGGTCCTCGTCCTTGCGCTGGCTGCAAGTTTCGCCATCCAAGCATGGATCGAAGGAGGCGTGTTGGGTGGTATGATCCTGCTCAACATCGTGATCGGATTCTTCCAGGATCTTCAGGCTCAACGCACAATCGCATCCCTCAACTCGTTAAGTTCAGCATCAGCACGTGTAATTCGCGACGGTCATAGCGACACTGCCGATGCAGCGACTCTCGTCCCTGGCGACATCATCGAGCTCAAGATGGGCGACGTCGTGCCTGCTGACGCCCGTGTCATCGAGTGTGTCAATCTCGAAGCCGACGAAGCTGCACTGACTGGAGAGTCTTTACCTGTCAGGAAAGATCCTCTGCTGACATTCGGTGCTGGCCATGACTCTGACTGCGAGGACGATGATATTGGCCCTGGAGATCGTCTCAATGTTATTTTCAGCTCTACGACCATTACCAAAGGTCGAGGCAAGGCTATCGTGTTTGCGACCGGCATGCACACAGAGATCGGAGCGATCGCCGCAGCACTCCGGGATCAAGGCGAGAAGCGCCAACTCAAGAAGGACGAAAACGGGTCGTCATCTGCGACAGACTACATCATGTTCTTCTTCGGCAGGATTTGGGACTTCATCGGCGAATTTCTCGGCCTCAACGTCGGCACCCCCCTTCAGCGAAAGTTATCAGCGCTCTTCCTCACCATCTTCGGCATCGCTGTTCTTTGTGCCATCATCGTCATGGCCGCCAACAACTTTTCGAGTCGCAAGGATGTCATTATCTACGCCATCACAACCGCGATCGGCACTCTTCCCGTCACTCTGATCCTCGTCTTGACCATCACTATGGCTGCTGGCACAAAGGCCATGGTCGACAGGCAGGTCCTTGTTCGCAACATGCGATCACTCGAAGCTCTGGGTGGTGTCACGAACATCTGTTCGGATAAGACTGGCACTCTGACTCAGGGCAAGATGGTTGCTCGGATGGCTTGGCTACCATCGCATGGCACATACAGTCTCGGAGTGACCAACGATCCCTACAACCCTGAAATTGCCGACCTTCACTACACAAGTGATCAGCCTCAGAGCATCAAAGTCGAGGATCCCATCAATAACAAGATAAACGCCCTGGAGGAAGAAAAGCAGCACCCAGCGCTCAAGAACTTCCTTGATGTCGCACATCTGGCGAATCTGGCTACCGTCAAGCGCGCCGCAGCAGACAACGAGGGTCCGGCTTGGACTGTGAATGGTGATCCGACTGAGATCGCCATTCAGGTTTTTGCCTCTCGCTTCGGACGTAACAGCGATACACTCAAGTCGTTCGACCCAGCCGAGTGGAAGCAACTGGTCGAATTCCCCTTCGACTCTAGTATCAAGAAGATGTCGGTTCTTTCACAGAATGCGTACACCGGCGATGAGATGGTGCTTACCAAGGGAGCTGTCGAGCGTATTGTCGAAAGCTGTGTCTCCATCACTACTCAAGATGGGAACGAGGAGCCGTTGACGGAAGAGAAGAAGGCTGAGATCCTTCGCAACATGGAAGCTCTAGCCCGTCGTGGTCTACGTGTCTTGGCTCTCGCCAGTCGTTCTTCTCCAAGAAACGTTACCGAGGACGAAGTTCGCGCCGGAACTTTGAAGCGCGAGCATTTCGAGAACGATCTTACTTTCCGTGGTCTCGTTGGTATTTATGATCCTCCACGACCAGAGACCCGGCCCAGTGTCTTCAAGTGCCACCAAGCTGGCATCGCTGTACACATGCTTACAGGCGACCATCCCGAGACAGCTCGTACTATTGCTATCGAAGTTGGTATCCTCCCGAGTCGAATGGACCTCTTACGAGCCGATATTGCGCATCAAATTGTCATGACAGCACATGACTTTGATAGACTGTCCGATGACGAAGTGGATCAACTTCCTCAATTACCTCTCGTTGTCGCTCGTTGTTCACCAACCACTAAGGTCCGGATGATCGATGCCCTGCACCGCCGTGGGCGCTACGTTGCCATGACTGGAGATGGTGTGAATGACAGTCCAAGTCTCCACCGTGCTGATGTTGGTATTGCTATGGGCATCACTGGCACAGACGTCGCTAAATCAGCTTCTGACATCGTCCTCAAGGATGACAACTTTGCCAGTATTCTCAACGCCGTAGAGGAAGGCCGTCGTATCTTCGACAACATCCAGAAGTTCATGCTTCACGTCCTGGCTGCCAACGTAGGATTCGTCACCGCTTTGCTCATCGGCCTGGCCTACAAAGACTCCACCGGCGTATCAATCTTCCAGATGACACCCATCGAGATTCTTTTCATGCTGTTGGTTGGTGGCACATTCACCGAGACTGGTCTCGGATTCGAAGCTGCATCACAAGACATCCTCAGACGACCACCGCAAAGTGTAAGTTTCTCACCACTATCGGACATTAATCTTCCAATACTGACATAATGTAGCTCAAACACGGTGTCTTCACTCCCGAGTTTCTTCTTGATCTGATTGTCTACGGCATAGTCTTCGCAGTCTGCACAATCTGCACTTTCATCGCCGTCATGTTCGGCATCTGGGATGGCAACTTCGGCGAGAACTGCAACATCGAGTCCGGTCCAACATGCGAAGGCGTGTTCCGAGCTCGCGCATCCTGCTATACCGTCTTCACGTGGACCTTCCTCTACTTCGCATGGGTCCTTTGCGACGCGCGCAGATCCTTCTTCGATGGTATGATCCACCAGAGTGGCCCTTGGTTTCACAGACTCTGGCGCAATCAGCTTCTGTTCTGGTCCATTGTGGGCGGTTTCATCATCATCGTCCCTACGCTATATATCCCGACCTTGAACACATTTGTCTTCCTCCACAAGGGCATTGGCCTGGAGTGGGCAGTGGTATTCAGCGCCTTCATCTGTTTCGTTGCAAGCTGCGAGGCATGGAAGTGGGCCAAGCGAGTCTACCTGCGTCGACACAACCTCATGCATCGCAAGGGCGAGGAGCTCGGTGAGGCTGATCTTGAGTCACGCGTTTTCGGCAGCTTCTACGGCAGCACTGATGATGTGAGGGAAAAGTGATTGAGAGCATACGATACTGCAAATCACATGCAGATCTTCCATTTCTGTTCATGCATTAAGAAGCGTGCTTGTTCCCCATAGATCGTCTAGCTATCAAGCTACAGTACAATGATACATCATCCCGAATGCATACGAGACAACAACAGACCGCCAAAGGATTGAATGAAGCACGCAAGTCGATACCGAGATTAACATGATGTGTTACCGAACCATACACATGTACTGCTGCACGAAGTGCCGAAAGCAGATCGTCTGCGAAATTGTCAAGTACAAAGAATGCCAAGAGTACAAAAGAAAGGACGAGAATGTATGTCCAAACCAGCCTCCTGATACCGTGATCAAGGTATTCAAGAAGAAGTGCTCTGCCTGCAATGGGAAGACGAAGTAGGCCGATGCTTCGCTCAAGGCGGTATGAGCAGTTTCTACACCATTGACGTTGTCAGGGCAAAGTGATCCAGAGCACACGAAATATACCGACTTTCCATACGTGTTTTTCAAATTCCCACTGCCGTGCATTTATTAAAAGCGTCCTCACTTTTCGTCCACTTCTTACCAAGCATACGGTAGAGAAGTTGATCAACAGGGGAACATACAAACAAAGCAAGCTAGAGAACCAGGCACCGAGAACGACCACCATGTGCCGATCACATGTCGTAAGCTACTGTTGCTCCAAGTGCGGAAGGGAGTTGTATTCGAGATGCGTCTCTCAAAAGGAATGCCGGGAGGCCAAGAAGGCGGGAGGAATAGGCAAGTGTGCACAGGGGCATAGCGTGGCCACGAGCAAGGAGTTCAACCAGACTTGCCCGGCCTGCAAGGAGAAGAAGAAGAAGAAGTAGGTCAATCCTTGACTCATGGGTCTTTGGCAGTTTCTGCGTTGATGGCGGTGTTGGGGAAAGGTGAATCAAAGCACACAAGATACACCGATTGAGTTCAGACTCCCTCAACTTTCCACTGTCGTTCATGTATTAAACGCCGGTCACGTTCCATGCAAAGCAAGCATGCAACAAAGCAAGACATCATCCAGCAAACAGTAGACATCAACTACCGAAAGCAACATCATGTGCACATCAACCGTCACCAGCGACTGCTGCACCAAGCGCCGAGGGCAGGTCTCGGAGAAGACCAATGTGAAGACCTGCAATGAGGCCCAGCGGGCAGGATACGTGGGTCTATGCGCGCGGGGGAATGTCGTTGACCAGGTCAACAAATACAACAAGACCTGTGACGACTGTAAGAAGAAGGAGAAGAAGGGCGGTGCTTGATTGAGAACTTTTGGCAACCTCCTCACTTGGTGACACAGTGATGGAGGCTCTAATCAAATTACACGAGGAACTCTGATCTTTCGAATTTCTCCTCGAACTTGGTGCTGTCTCTTGGTGCATTAATGCCACTCAGGTTGCCATACCTTAGTACTCCTTACCAGGTAGACCTCCAGAGGTATACCAGCACAACCGCAGATCGTTACAAGCATACACTGTCAGAGGAGATCTTCCTAATAAACACCCAACCCAAGGCACAATCTGACACCTTGTGCACAATGACCACGTACAATCACCTCTGCACGGTGCGTTGGACAAAAATGACGAATTCATGGCCATATCGGTGGGGCTGTGAAGAGTATAGACATATGGGTCGGAAGGGCAAATACCCGAATGGCAAAACGTATGTGGATGACACGAGTTACACGGGGATCTGTGCCGAATGCAAGGTGAAGCAAAAGAAGAGCGATGCTTGACTCACGGGCTGTCGCGATACCTTTGATCGGTGACGATATGAGGGGGAATTGGCTCAAATCACATGATGAACCCCGATCTTTCACAAAGTTCCCATTATCTGACACTGTCGCTCGTGTATTAAAAGGCGTCTGCGTTTCCATGCCTCGTAGACTTCCAACAAACATACAACAACACAACAGCACCACTATAATCACCAAGCAACCCAGAGACACATGAACACCATGTGCGTGACCACCAAGAAGACCGACTGGTGCAAAAAGTGCCGAACGAAGAGAATCTCGGGGAATAGCTGGCTGCAAGCTTGTGACGAGGCTATGTGGGCGGGACAGGTAGGCAGGTGCTCGCCGGGGCACAGGACTGAGAAGATCGAGACATACAAGTCAACCTGCGACGCCTGCAAGGCAAAGAAGAAGAAATAGTCACCTACCTTCTGACTCACTTCGGAGGATTGGATGTTTGTGAAGTGATGCGGAGCAGCCAGAGGCACGAAGGGTACTAGCTAGTTCAGACATGATTTGACAGAAAAGGCTCCTCCAACTTCTTGATCTCTGCTAGCAAGCAGGAATTCTCTCACTCGATAACTCTGAGCTCTACAATATGTGCCACTCATCCATCATCATTACGAAATGCTCAATCTGCAAGATGGAGTTGAGCCGCCAGACGACCGCTTTCGACCTCTGCTACGAGGCTCTCGAGAATGGCAAACTTGGTGCTTGTGCGGGAGGTAGCCACCGCATGGGAAAGACTGAATGGGTCAATGTCTGTGATAAATGCACGGAAAAGGCAAAGTGGAAGTGGCGCGGACTTTGAATCATGTCCGGGGAATGAATCACAGCAGCAAACACGTTGTGACACCCCAGTCTTCAACTGCTACATCAAGCATTAAATAGCTTCTCCTCGCCTTTGACGCGATCTTCAATCCTCAATCACTCCAAATATCCACCTGACGCTATTCATGCAAGAGACTCACCATGTGTCGATCAACCGTTGTTAGCTACCGCTGCGTCAAGTGCAGATCGGAAATCTACTCCGTATGCGACTCTTTTCATTTTTGCAGCATCGCGAATCGGAAGGGAGAGCTTGGCAAATGTCCGCCTGGAAATGACTGTACAATCAGAACCGACTACTCGAAGACGTGCGCACGCTGCGTGGCCAAAGCGAAGGAGGGTGCTTGACAAGAGTTCTTCGGATCATGGAAATACATGGGAACCCCGAGGCCAAGGGATGAGAGATATACCACAACCGCATCAGAGAAACAATGGAACAGATGAGGATTCTTTCACGTAACATCATCTCCCTTGCATACTTTCAGAGGCTGTCCTCGTCTGAACGAAGAATGATGAGCCTTTCACGTTGTGTGTCACGAAAGGAAATCTCGGCGATGCTGGCGCGTGCTCCAAGATTCAAGACGTAGGTGGCCGATCAACTTCCCAAGACATTGAGATCGCATCCAAGCAGACCATTGAGTGACATCTTTCACTATTCGTTGGGGAGCGATCCACGAAAAGCATCAAGGGATCCTTTACTCTGAAGAAGCTGAGCTGCTCCCTGCGGCATCATTGAATCAGCATCATTGATCCGCACCGCTGCATCACAGCGCTGCTCAACTACTCATGAGTACAAATAGGCACTTGATCTTCCGCTTTTTTTTCTTCCTCATGCTCGCCATCATCATCATCAGCATTACCATCACCTCGACGTTCCCAGCTGCCTCACGCCAAACACTCATCCTCCACTCAGCATATCCGCACCAACGCCCTGTGCTACACTGAGACTACTTCAGAATGTGCTGGCATCGACGTCTCGAACGCAGCTGCATGAACTGCAGCAAAAAGATGTTGCCGGACAAAGTTTTCAACCACTACTGTAGCATTGCAGAGACGCGTGCGAGAGTCGAGCGCAAGAAAAGGGTGCACGGAGACTGTCAAGGTGGAATCAGCCCGACTGTTCGGGTAGAGGTCCTTCCTATGGGCCCTTGTGAGCCGTGCCAAAACGGTGACAATGATTAGAGTTAGATGTGGACTGGTTCAGGTACAAGAATGGTTGTACTGCATGATCTGAACATGCAAAGAATGAGATCTGCAGGCATGCTTATGGGGAGGCCTGAATCACTCTCAAAGAAGACTGGATTCCTTCTCATTACAGCTTCTATGTACAGCATTGTATCAAGGCCCTGATCACCGGTACACGAGTAATATGTAGACAGATCTTCTTTCAGATTTTCGCATTTCTAATCTTCATCTTTCCGAAAAACTAAACTCGAGCACTCACTCCGACGTCAGTACCCTACGTAACTGACACCTACCATACGGACGCTATCTCAATATGTGTTATCACAAGGTCAAACAGCGCTGCTGCATGTGCTGCCTGAAGGCGGGGGAGCCGATGGAGTACTGGTTCAAGACGTACTGCAAAGTCGCAAACCAGCGTGCGAAAGAACAGGGCAAGCCCAGGGTACATGGAGATTGTCCGGGAGGAGTTGGCCCTGATCAATACATCGTCAGACCCGTAGGCCCTCCTTGTGAGCCGTGTCAGAATGAACAAAACGACTTGAACTAGGTGTGGACTGATTGGTGTCCAAGAGACCGTGTCAGCCTGTCTATCTGCCATCAGTCTAAGAAGACAATATAGCACCGTAGTGATTGGAACCCTTGAATGCCACAAGCTCCAGACACTTGGAGATGAGATCTGCACCCGGCTTACTACAGTGACAGACCCTGCGTGATGTGATAACTTCAATACCTCAGGAAGTGTTTCCGACCATAATGTCAACCTGCAGCGTAAGACACGAGCCAGTCAATATTCAGGGTCGCGACGACAGTACCGGCCGAGACCAGCGCTTAGTCCAGGTATCCTATTCACACCAGAGAGGGTGTCGCAGGCATGTCTCAATCAGTGTCAAAACGGATCTTTGTTCGTACTTACAGGCCATGTGAGCGAATCGTTCTTCTCAGCACTTCCAGCACGTTTGAACGTGGCTGAGTTCTCAGCAAATTAGTGGACGCTGAATGAATCGATGAAAGACCGTAAAAGGAGGCCACGACTTCAAAGACAGCTGTACTAAAAGCTCAAGTCCTTTGCTGAACAAAGATGCCAGCGCGATCCGCTTGTTCTTTTCAGGCCGCAAAGATCTTCTTCAAAGACAACTGACTTTGTCGCTAGGAAATGTTGACCGTCGCGATCGCGAGAGTCAAGCCTATAAAGATGAGGCCATCCGCAAACAGGTGAACGAAGAAGCAGCTCAGCACAATCTCAGTACTCAAATCACATCACCGGTAAGTTATAACACCCTCAATCCGATAATATGATGCCTCTTTCTTTCGGCAAGGCACAGTGCCTGGCGCACTTCCTCGAGAGTCTGGACTCTCTTCCCATCGCCCCCCAGGCTATCAAGCCCACGACCCGCAAGATCGCGAAGGCAAAGGCACCCAAGCCACCTACGACTTACTCGGAGGAAATCGCTTCAAAATTAGCAACCCGTCAGCAACCATCTCGAAGGGCGAAGAAAGCAACCGATTTCTACGAGATCGAGAACCCTGAATCGCTCAAGCGCAAGCGCGGCGACGCGCTTCAGGATATCACAAGCATCATCAACAACCGCCCACGCAGACACCGTCGTGAACCCCTCGAGGACTCAAACTATGATGTCAATCTCGATGATGTTGAGGAGCACAAGCGCGCAGAGGAGATTCTCTGGGCTGCAAAGCGCATCATCAAGACCAAGGCTGCAGCCTCCTGCTGCTTCAGCAGCCACCCAATCGCATGCTACACCTGCGAACTCAGCCGCGTCAAAACCCTCCCCGAAGACTCTCCCCTCTACACAGCACCCAAGAAGCGCATCAGGCTGGTTAGTCGTCTCGCTCCTATCGCTCGCATGACTCCCAGCAAAGTCATCCTCGTAGAGGCACCTCGCTGGGATGCTAAGAAGGGCGTGCGCCCATTCATGATCGTGCGATTCCGCGGTCAAGAGTTCGCCGTTGACTTCTGCAGAGAGCTTGTCTTCGTCCCGATGAAGTTTCCTGCTACTGACTTCAGAACCAGGGCGAAGCTTTTCGGGAGCAAGAAGAAGTAAATAGAGAGCATCCTCTTTAGCGGCAACAAGTGTTGGCGCCGGAATCATCTCATGTATAACAATTGTCGAAAGTATAATAAGGTATAAATATGTTGTCATCTTCAAAACACCCATGATTTCTGCAAAAGGACCAAGTATCTGTGACGAGTGCTCAAAGCGTTGTATTAAGGCCAGACACACGTTGAACTAACGTAGCCGCCCTGTCCGTAGACATCTAGCAACCCTTCAACTCGCTGCACACATCGTCTAAGCACTTGACGATATCTGCGAGCCCCTTGTTGGCCAGTTCATAGTCACCTTTCGCCGCAGCTTCGATGACTTTTGGAAATACAATACCGTCATAGCCTAGCCACAGGCCGGGAGCAAAGATCTGCCCGGATGCAAAGTCAGTAAATCCACTGCCAATGAACCTATATGGAGAGCACTGTAACTCACCTGGTGTCTATACCAAGGCCGACCAGCGAGCCCTTCATCCTCCGGTGTCAAGAACAACCTTTCGAACTTGACAAGTTGCTGATTCGCGACATCGATGACTTTCCTTGTCGCTTCGAGGGGTTGCACAGCTAGCTTTTGAAGGTTTTCGTCAAATGCCTTAGTCGTCTGTGAGAGCTTTTCCAAAGACGCTTCAACCTGCTCATACTTCAGCGCAGGATAGTTACGCTTAGTAGACTCCATATGCTTCCTGATAGCTCTAGAGTAGCTCTCTGTAGCAAAGGGAATCATCATCGGACTGGCTAACTTGATGGTGATAAGACCCCAAAGTTGTGCCATGGCTTTATGCTTCCGGAAGCCCGGATCTCCAAACTTCTCAAGCCAATAGTAGCTATCATAATTGGAATGATAGGGGTAAACACCCTGGCCTTGCTGGTTGAAGATCATGTCCACGGATGGGATTCCCAGATGGTGGAAGAACACAGTGTAATCACTTCCAGTACCCATAAGAGTAAGGCTTGGCTTCTCCAGACTTGGCTCGTGGCGTTTCTGATCAGCAAGCCAGTCGGAGTACACCGTCTCGTTCGATGAGATTGGCGAGGGGACCTGCTGCGCTGCTGAGCGAATGATCTCCTCCAGAAGTGGACTTCCGGGAGCTCCCAGGAATTGACCACCATTTGTGGATTCGTCAACGTTGAGGTATGCAACGCAGTTCTTTGTGAGCTCAGCTGCTTTATCCTCGCCCCATTCTGTAGAGCCTACGAGTCCATATTCCTCATTATCCCACGAAGCTAAGATACTAGCAATTGTGTCAGCTGCCGAGCAAGGGAATCTGGCCAAGGGCGTTTCTTACATCTTTCTGTATGGGCTCCAGCCAGATGCGATGAGGCTACCGAGGGTTCTCGCAACCTCATTCATCGCAGCTGAACCAGAGACAGGGTCGACTGCCCCGCAACACCAAGAGTCATGGTGATTGCCAAGAACGATGCTCTCATCGCAAGCGCCAGGGATGGTTCCGATTACGTTGTAGATGGGGGCATATTTGAAGTCACCTTCGAGTACATGTTAGCGAAGAGCTCACATGGTAAGAACCGACGGGATTTACCTTGACTTGACAGGAAAACATCAACCGAGCTGGGGCCTGTCATGTACTCGACGCCATCAATCTCACCCCTCCAGTCATCCGCACCCATCTCCTTAGGTGATTTCCCATGCCCATTCAATGCTTTCAGAAAAGGCTCTGCTTCGGCGAACGAGATGGGCAAGGAAGGAATTTTCGGGATCGCGTGTGTGGGATCTTGCCGCCTCACATCAGTGTTGGGGATACTTGGGTATCCTGGGGTTGTTGGATCTCCGACCGCCACTGAGAAGGCATCAACACTACCCCGCTGAATGCTCTTTGGATGCCTTGCAGGTCCATCCGGATAGTGCTTGTAGCCGTTCTTGGTTGTGTATTGGCCATCTTCTTGAGGGTCGTTGTAGATGATCACACCAATAGCCCCAAATTGTTGTGCTGCACGGACTTTGAGGCCGCGGAAGACCTTGCCATATTTGCACAACACGATCTTGCCTTTGATGTCAACATCCTTGCTAACAAGATTCTCAAAATCCTCCCAAGTGGCGAAATTCGCATACACCAATTTGCCCTGCACATCACCATTGGCGGCAAAGCCATGGAATGCTGGCAGCCCCCTGTCAGGCGATGAAGTCGGGTCCTCTGGCAGCTCATCTTCCGTCAAAGTAGCTTCAAAACTCAACGATCCATCTTGGTTGAAGAGCTTCAATTCCGTCGAAATGGGGAAATTCTGCAGCACTTCGTACTCATTCAGCTCTGCGCTGATGCCATACTCTCGCCACAAGTCCCGGATCCGAACTGCATGCGCTTTGTCGCCCGCCAAATGAGCCTTCTCGCTGTAGAGCTTTGACCAGTGCTTGATTTTGTCGACATCTGGGGTTTGTAACATGAATTGCTCAGCGTCAGGCTGGCTGATCGGAGCAAGTGTTGTTTTGGTCATCATGGGCTGTCTTCGCTACTGTTGCTTCAACGAATTCATGGAACGATCCGGTCATCATTTGCATGCAATTTGAAGGACGGACGTCATTGGTCAATGTGCCAAAGATACATCAATTCCAGCAATTCGGGCTTCGACCTCCGTCTCGTGGGTTCGTGGACGCCGATTCCGGAGACTCGGAACGGTCCAGTATAACAGTCATACAAAAGTCCCCATTCCGAAGCAGGTTGTAACTTATCATAAATCGCACGATCACCCATGCTAGTAGTATATCCGACAGCGGCCGGGTTCATGGTTGCTAAAGGGGTTGTCCTAGGAATTGACCCCCACATAGTTCAGTGATCAGCAACGCTCGTGTTCTGTTATCGCTGACACGAGTTGCTGACTCGGTTCTGAAGCATCCACATGCACTAGGTTTCCATTCAGAAAAGTGCAGTCTTCCTAGATATGTCTCAACTCTCATTAGTCGCTTATCTGCACAGTGCTTGTTCAATTACAGCGCTACTGTGAGCTAGCTGGTGGGAACCACAACTACTGCGAAGCTTGTAAGTTGTGTCCATACGATCGCGGGGTTAGACGAAGAAATCCACGTGCCAAGGATATAGACTTCCTTATCATATACCACCGATGAAGAGT